>JBCJKH010014723.1:0-42729 GCA_039877255.1 Loriculus beryllinus | reverse complement strand
GGAGGAGCTATCCCCCGTGTCTCCCGGCGCCGCAATAAAGAATACCTGCTTGTCAGCTTGAAACTCTGTTGGCGAGTCTGTTCCTGGAGTTTTCTCCGAATCATATGAAATCCAGCAGGCCAGCTCAGCTTTCCAGTTCTTGCCTCCCAGTGGAGTTAGGGTCAATGAAGTTGAGCACTGCTTACTGCTTCTGAAAATCTCATCCAAGGACTCTGTCCAAAGCAGGCTAAACTCACTGGATAACTCCTTTAGACTCCTACAGACTTTTGTTCCAGCCCAGGCTACTTTAGCATCCTACAGACCAGCGTGTTTTAGCAATTTACCACCCAACAGCTCTTGAAGTTCTCAGTGTCTCTGAGCCAGAGTAAAACGTGTTGCTATTTCATACTAATTTTCTCCATGCCTACAGTACATTTGGGATTTGATTTAGTTTGAGTAGCAATGACTGAACCATGCTGCTGCTTTTTACAAACTACTTAAAAGTCTGATGCTGTCACTTAAAAGGAGTGCT
Source organism: Loriculus beryllinus (assembly GCA_039877255.1). Taxonomy (NCBI): domain Eukaryota; kingdom Metazoa; phylum Chordata; class Aves; order Psittaciformes; family Psittacidae; genus Loriculus; species Loriculus beryllinus. The sequence continues at coordinate 42,218 of JBCJKH010014723.1, read as the reverse complement.
TGCAAACACCAAACATGTAAGATTACGCACTCTTACAGGCTCCACATAAGTGCAGCTCAAATTCTCCACAGAATACAGCCAATTCAGCTAATGAAAAGTAGAGACACATACCAGCTACCAAGAGCCTTGCTGCACAATGTCTTGTGCACTGTCATGTATTAGCAAGTGACACCTACCCAGAAACCTGCATGTAAGCTACAGTCTGAAGGAAGATATCAGACACATTAATTAAACTACAAACAAATGTCTGAAAGAATTATCAGACAGCTAACAACTTCAATCCACCAACATCAAGAAATGTTGCATAATGCGTTGCAGGGAAGGATAACCAAAGCTTGGTGCTGGTGTAAGCACCCTGATGCAATCCTACTCTACTGAAAACCTACAGGGTTTCTTCATGTAAGTTTCTTCTGCAACTCACAAGGATGAAATTTTAACATTGCTCTAAGGAGACAATGGAGAACTCAAAAAAATTGCTTTGACTGTAAAAGATATCTTTTCTGAATTCAAAACTAGTTGTTATTCAGTCATGTTCAGAGTTCAGCACTATTTGTCACACAATTCAGGGTCTGTTTTCAGGAGCTGCCAGGTCTGACTAACCCCAGGGAGCCAGAGCCTTGTTGATAGGTGCCAGAGAGGCATTAAGCTGACTTATTTACAAAGACTGCGAATTATACATGAGTTTCTGCATGAACCAGACAGGTTTACTGCACCACACATTCTTCATGTATTACATTTGGGTCTCATAATACAACAATTGCATTTTACTGTTCTGTGAATTTAACGCCAGTGCAAGCATAAGACTGATATCCCCAGAGACTCATATCCTGCTTCTGAAAAGAACAGCAGCTACAGTTTCTTCCACAGCACTCACATCACTGCATCTGACTAAGAAGGGGCCAAATACTCAAAGGTGCAAGGGTTTCAACTTCCTTACTCATGCAGCCCTCAGCCACCCTTCTGAGAGGAAGACAGTTGCCAGATGAAGTCATTGACATGGGATGAGTAACCTAACTTTGCTAAATTATGAGACTGGTCTCCCACAACACTTTGCAGAGACAGAAGAGACTGTCCTACAAAGCTCAGCAGAGCATCCAAGGAGGGTGCTTCCAAGGGAATTTCTCCCACCACGGGGTAGCACCTCAACTACAACTGTACATATATTTTATAATGTATTGATACAGCCTGGGGAGTACACATATACATTCCCCACTCCAGTTGCATTTCTGCAACACCCTCAACATGTTCACTAAAAAGACTTCTTTGTTCAAGAGGCCATTTCCACCCCTGGGTTTCCCAACATAGCAAAATCCTTGAGTCTCTTAATGCAGAGCTTACATGCTCTCTCATGTGCATCTAATCTTTAAGTAAGCACTCCAAAAGGTCAATATGCCTGCCATGAGACTGTTCTGTCCTGATGCTATGAAAGTTCAGCTTCAGCTCAGGGTGTAGAACAAATGTTCCTGTAAAGCATATGCTAGCTTTTAACTGGCTGCATCTGATCATCACTCTCTTCCACAGCTCTCTAATACTGCTAGAACATCACCCACTTGAATGGCAAGAGCTGCTGGAAGGCTTACAGTGAATAGACTGAGCTGTGCAGTGAAAAAGAAAAATCACAGCTACTGTCTACCTATCTGACATGGCTGTGATCAACGGGTATGCCAGATCCAGCACCATCGTGTAGACTGTCTTCATAGCATGAAAGCACATGACATCCTGCAGACCGCCTGTAGTGGTACAGAGTAAAAATACAGCTCCTTGGTAACAGATATTCCAAAAGGTCTGAGAAAAAACATTTTTGTGTATGTTTCGCAAGTGAGCACATTGCGGAGTGCCTCTCTGTGATGCATCTAGCTCTGCAATAGCAACTGCTCACACACTCAGCATTGTCTTCACAGGCTTTAAAGTTTAGATCCCCCGATGGGTCATCTGACCACACTCCAGAGGATGAACTGCAAATACAGCATCATGAAAGAAGCTTTTCTGCTTTTTACTACACCATTTGGATATGACTTAAATTGGAAACTGATCGGGAGGATTATCCAGCTGCAACCTTTTCTATCCCAATGGTCTGACCCTCCATCCCATTTTAATGACATCTGAATGCAGTTCAAAAGATTATGCAAGTCATTAGTAAACTGAGCTATAAATTAATCAATCACACTGAAAAATGGGTATGATGTGGTGTTCTCATAGAGGTAGATGTGAATCCAAAGAATGGACATAAATGATTGAAGAGAACTTAATAAGTTCTCTTATAAAAGCTGGAGTTACATGGAAATAACATGACTTAATTAAGAGAGGACAACAAAGACTGACTACAAAAGACCTCTTCCAGCAAAGATATCAACATGAACTACAGCCTTTTGAGGAAGGTGGTGGAATACCCACCAGGGAAAACATTAAATATTAGATATATCACAAAAATATGTTGTAGGGAAAACTCTGCTCTGTGCAGGAGATTGCCTGGGCAACCTCAACAGCTTTGTCTCAAATGGCTATGAATGTAGGATACAATATGAGAGCTTGTCTGTCAGAGACAAATCCAAACCTGAATAGTTGGTTTCATGATGAATTCACATCAGCTCATTCCAAAGATGTAAAATGGCCAGTTCTTCCAGTATGCTATGATTATGCCAGTTCTCTCTCCAAACACTTATTTGTTTGTGATGAACTGTGACTATTACAGAAAAGGGCAGTCCTGGGACTAAGAACATTACTGCACATCTGTGCCAGCTAAAATATCCACCACTACACACAAAACACTAAATAAAACTTAGTAGAATACATTAAAGTGACATCATTAACCTGCTTGCTATCTGATCATAGTATTTTTAGCAGGTTTTGCTCAAGGTACATTAACATTACAACTGCTGTAGCCTCAGTTCTTAAATGGTAAAGTAACCAGCAGAGGACAGGAGAGGAAAAGAAAAAAAAAGTTATTTTAGCATTGTTGCTGGATTAAAATCAGGAAAGCAGCTACCAAGGAAGTAGTCATAAGTGGAGCCTGCAGGAATGACAAACAGCGTGAGGAATGTAGCAATGGCCACCCACCAGTATCTTTTCTTTTGTGGCCACCTCAATTCCTTCAAGTCCACATTTCTGTGTCTACTTAACTCCCTTGTGACAAGATGCTTCAAACAGAAACCACACACAACACCCAGTTCTCCCACAAACACATGCCACATGAACGTCCCAGGTATGGGTACAAACAAGGACAGCTCGCTGCTCTTGGGTCAGGTCATGGTCAGCTGAGCCAAAACATCTCACACCAGATCCAGCGTCATAAGCCTGTTACTGGATTTGCTGAATTCCTGCTGTGTGAGGTATGCGTTCTACAAGGTTATGATTCAGAAATGCACTGAAGAAGGTCACAATCAACAGCTTCTAATGAAAATTACTGTTATTTTTGTTTTCTTCAAGTGAGGTACAGAAGGCACAAGGGTGAGATGTGATTGAGCCCATGAGTCAGCACACAGGTACACTTGTACTTAGGCATTCTTTCCATTTTGCAGTGCTTCTGTGTGCCTCAAACCTTTGATCGCCATTCACTACTGACAAACACAGCATTAACAAGCCATAAGTGAATTCACATGGGCTTCCCGTAACTGCTCCTAAGTCAGTGCAAATCAGCCTAATCTTACCAGCAGCCTTCCCTGCTCTCATCTCCACTCTGCAAAGAGAAGACCCTTCCCAGAGGGCCAGTCAACCAGGTGAAGCAAGCCAGTGCATTTCTGCATGTCCCAGTCCACCAGAGGAGAGGAAACACTCAGGTAGCTCATGAATAATGCACCAACTCTTTATGCAACCCCATGGACCCCACTTCACATCAGCTTGTGGTCTCTGTGATTATTTTCAGTATACTTGGCCAGTCTCTTTGGCAGGCAAATCAAAACACCGCTTTTGAAATTCCCTCTGCTCACTTGAGGCTTTACTCCTTTCTGCTATACATAATCCAGAAGAAAAGAGACATGATTTTCTAGTCAGTCCAGTTTCATGCTGGTACTACTTGACTGACTTCAGTAGATTTACTCCTCATGTATACTGCTGTGACACAGTAAGGTTCAAAGATGGCTTAACAGCGTACAGGGATGTACCAGCAATTCAGAAATGAGTCATGAGGAGATCAAGCTGCACGTAGTATCATCAGTGCCTTCTAAGCAGATGGTTAAGCACGAGGTATCACAATAAGGACTAGAACAGCCTTTTCTTCTATGTTGTAGAGGTGGAACCTAAAATAATGAACAAGCAGTGCAAAAGAAGAGGGTGAACTCATAGGGGGTGAAATTACAAAATATTCCTCCACCCTGCAAAAAAATCCTTCTAAAGACTGGCTCTCAGCCCAGAGGTTTGGCTCCAGGGGATATGATGTCAGCAAGCCAATGTAATAGCAGAAGCAAACCTTGAAATGCAATGTCAACTCCTCCTTGTAAATCTCATCTAATCCAAAAATATTTCACATGAGAAAAACCTGCATAAAAATAAGCCAGGAGAAGAAAAACATAGCTTAACTATACAAAGCCATGCAAACTCCAGAAACAGCCATGTTAGGAGAAGGCTAAGTTGTTCATTGGGCCAAGTCAAGCAAGTCAAGGTGACAGCTCCCTTCAGTCTCCATTTCAAGCCCAGTGTTCAGAAAAGTGCCAGCGTGGGCTGTGAACTAGGTGAGAGATGGGCAATTTGCTGTAACTTACAAGCAAAACATTCCTAATTTTTAATCCAAGTCTGTTGGGGGGTGGAAGGGGGGTGTGGTAGAAAAGAAAGAAAAAGAGAAGCTGGTTTGTATCTTGGTCCTGCATTTGTGTCACCTGCAACCATAAAAATATTAAATTATGCCTGAAATATTACTTTATTGAATGTCACCCCTTGCACATTGATTAGCTGCCCTTAGAGGAAGGTATGTACTTGTAGACTCTTATCTCACAGACCTCAGGTTGAGTAACACTGCTGTACTGTACCTTTAACCCATTTTAAGCCATTTTCTGGTTGAAGCCATTCCCTTTAATTCACAAAGCAGAAATATTGCCCCAGGAAAAAAGAAACAGGATTTTTGTCATGCATTCCCACTCTGAAGACTGATAATAAACAAAAGGTTCAAGAAGGATTCATTAGGATTTAAACATCCTTCTTCCTCCCGTCCAGACACAAGCCCTGCTCATGTAGCCAAGGAATAATCTTAAACCTTCTCTGACCCAGAAGAAACAACACTGAATAGATAAAAGCACCACTTAGTCTGTCTCCACTTGGGCCTGGCAGAGCCACAGATCACTCTGAAGACTTTCACTACATCTTAGTGCTGGAGATGTTACAGCTCCCACTGAACTCAATGATGTCTCCTCCTGCCACAACATTCCTCCCCGTTCACCCTTTCCCAATGCAATGCAAACCTTACTTCAGGTAAGCCCAGACCACCCCTCCAGGCTTCATCTCCCTGCCAGGGACCCACCAGTGACCACTACAGCAGCCCTTGCAGCACATCCCAGGGGTAACTGCTGTCCAGTACTTTCCAGGGAAGCAGCCTACAGCCCAGCCACAAGAGGGGGACAGGGAATGCAGCCCACAGCTGGCAAGACAGAGTCAGAGCCACAACCACCCAGCTATACCCTCCTTCCACTTCCATTTTTTGCAAGCTCAGTCACAGCAGCACAACCTGCTGTGTTAAACCCTCTTGCTCTAGCTCTCTCCCATCCCTTCCCCTCCCAGCCTTTGTTCGGCTGGTTTCCTTGGGCCAAATCTGTCAGCATCATGGGTGCTTTTCCACTTTTTATATTAATCTGTTTTTCCCCACTTCTAATGATGGAGGTGTCTCATGCTCAGGCCCTTGACAGCAGCCCCTCCCCTCTTATTCCACAGAAACATCCTCCTCTTCCAGACTGATGTTTCTGAGGGCACATTTTCAAAGGCAAGAAATGCCAAAGAATGCTACCTTTCCAACATGAGGCTTCACTCAAAACATGGCTTGCCACACTGCTGTGACATTCAAGTAACATGCAACAAGCATCTGGTCTGGGCAAAGGGGAGCAGAGGGAGAAGAAAAGTGCAGGGTTTCTACATCCAATCCAGGACTTCAACCATTCAACAGCCCACGCTACTCCCTCCCTTGTAAGCGTCCTTTTTCAGCACTGCTTCCAAATGAAGGTAAAAAGCCAGACACAAGCCATTGCATGTAAAAAATCAGCCACGCAGAGAGCAGTATTATAGTCTCCGATTTGACTGAAGTTTGCTGCTGTGCAGATGGCAGTGGCAGCATGGCACAGCTATGGCCCAGTGCACATCTCCATCAGGATTTCCACTCTCTTTATCCCACTTCAGTATTTACAGCTTAACCATAAAATCAGCTCCAAGATGAAGCCTGAGAACAAGGCATCAGCCATAAAGCAAACACTACAAAAGATAAAATAAAAAAACAAATATTTGTTTAAGTACAAAAACCTTGCTCTGGACACTGTTTTCAACCTCACGGAAGTGCCAAGACAATGCAAGTGAATGGGTTTGGCATTCCATTTCTTGTAATACTCGGTTCAGTGGAAAAACAGCTTCTTTGGGAGTTTCGGACAAAACAGTAACTATTGGACAGAAAATAACTTCAAACAGATGACTTTCTGCCAGTACCAAATCAGAAGGCTTTCAAGTCTTTTGGTTTCAGGCACATGAAAGTTCATTCAAGGTCATGCCTGGGAGCCCTGACACTAACCAAAGATTTCAGAGACAGTTGAGTTCTTCAGGCCTGTGGATCTTTCAGCACTAATGAATATGGCTAATGAACTGACTGCCTATTGGTCAACTGTACCTACTCCACTGCTTTTCACCAACAGGAAGAGGGATGAGCTGCCTAAGAGTCCTACCCTGCCAGACGGAAAACCTCCTTCCTGTACTTAACCCAAAACACCCACTGCTGTACTGAGGCAGTCCATAAGGACAACAGTGTGCAGCACGCCTGAGGTAAGGACTCACAAATCCCATTCACCTCCCTCCTCCTCCCTTAATCCAAACAACACCTCACTCTCTGGAAGTGCGCTGCACCCTAACGCTGCCTCTAGTTACTTACCCCAGTAGATGTGCTTCAGCTCAATGGGCTCTGAAACCCATACCTACCAACAGGGTTGAAAGTTTTCCTGTCACTGTGAAACTTCTTGTGGGAGATGTGAAAAAGCTCAGTAGAAAAGGATTTTGAGAGCTGTGTTAAGAGTTATAGGATCTGTGAAGCTGGGAGAAAGAGGCACATGGACTCCTGTCCCTGGCTGCCCAAAGTGTTCTTCACCTGCTCCACCTTTGTGTAATTTAATCCCAAGGTGGAATAATGAAGATGGACTGCATCCATATTTTTTGAAAGAGTTTGAGTTGCATAAACACACAGGAAGACACTAGCATGAACACGAAAGATTAAATTCCTACAGGACATCTAGAGGTACATCTCAGATTACTCCACACAGGTCTTTTTTCTGGCTTTTATGTCTGAAAAGCAACAGGCCAGTTGCAAGCAGTTTAATCCTACCAAAATAAACATTTGACTAGAAATACCTTTTTTGATATAGGGCCACAGATTTCCACTACCTTGCAGCCTGTGAAGCAATTTACAGTTGCTTCAACATTGAAAAGAAGAAGAAACAAGACCCAAGATTGACAACTCATGGCATTTTGAATGAATTATTCTCCAGTCCCTTTAAATAAAGCATATTGTTCCCCACATCATCCACGGTATTTTAATTAATATCCTAACTACTGTCCATATCAATCCATCTCTCATACCCTTGTAATTACAGGTTTAGAGACTGGCACATCACAGCTGCATTAAATCAGAAAAGAGGCTCATGGTACACAGTTCTCCAATCAGAGCTAGAGAGTCTGTCTTGGTCTGAAGCTGCTTTTCTGATTTCCCATTCTCTGTGGCTTCCCCACCCACAAGTAACTACTCCCACTGTTTGCTGTGAGCAAATTGAAGCAGCACAATTTCCCACACTTTTAATTTCCATAGTATTAGTTTCAGGTTCTAACAGGCTTTACAGTAAATAGATAGGCGAGAAAAAGATGGAGAGACTGAAAAGGTAATTTCATTACTAGACATACGTATTCTGTGAGCAATACTCAGTTGCAAATCCATATATTTCTACTTGCTAGCAGGACTTAAATACAATATTCTCAGTATTTCCTGCACCAACAGTTGTAGCAACTTCACAAGCCTACTGCTGCAGCACAAGCCTATCTGAAGTTTGTTCTAGAGATTTTTTGATACACAGACAAAGAATATATACATATATTTACATTCATTACAACCATGAGAGTATAATCTGTATGATCTGTTTCGTTCCTATAGTCAAGAGTTCTCAGCTATAAGCATCACATAATCCACACAGAATTTAGGCTACCATACTTAGACCAGACAGACAATTATAAAAACCTAGAAATACCTCTAATCCTTGCCTTGGTCCAGAGCTGTGGTACAAACATCTGACGCTTATGACAGGAAGCTTCACAATAGCACAGGTACTACCTGCCACGAGGACTCTGAAAACACACAGCCCCTTAAATAGAAGGCCAAAGCCACGGCCGTTCAGTGCATTGGTAAAATATATATTCTTTAGGAATAAAAAGAAAACCTAATACTTATACGCTATTAAATTAACCTTACAGCAGAAGCTCTGGGATGATTCTGCCCAATGCAGGAGGCCTTGCACTCTACAGGGCAGAAAAAACACCTAGACCTGAAATTAGGTATCTTTCTACATTTGAGCACCTCCTATCAGCAGCTGCAAATCTGAACTTGCTCTCATTGGCTTAAGGTGATGCTCAGGGTTGCAACTGCAACCAACATTACGCATGCATATGCTACTGTCTGTCTTCCAAAAAAAGAGTTGTTCCAGTCAGACCAGAAAAGCCCTGCCCATTTGCTAAAAGGGTGTACCATTGTACAGAGGGCCATAACATGTTCTAAGGACAATTTCCATACATCATTAAAAATAAATACACAAGTCTCCTACCTGCTGAGCCATCACTGCTCATAGCAAGCTGGCTTAGTAAGGTTTTTTTGTAGCATCTGTTAAATAAAGCTCCAATGCTGAAAGCTGATTACTAGCATTAATAACTCAAAATATTTAGTGCCAGATACAATCCTCAAACACAATACAGCCATGGATCACTCAATCCCAACCATGAATCTTCAGCAGAGAACAGAGTACTTTCAACAGTCCTTGTAATCCTTCACAAGTTGCCCCATACACATTAAAAAGGGATATCAACAAGAAGAATGTAGAGCTCATTTCTAACTGGGAATCGGGTTTCCCTGCCATGTCCCCACTCCTCTCTTCACACCCTGGTTTTAGACCACCTGCACAGCCAAACAGGGAAAAGCCCTGATGAGAATGACAGAGATCAATCCTCTTGCAGCAGATCAGGTGTGTTTGTCCTGGATTACAATCTACCCGACAGCATTTAGCCACAGTGAGTCCCACAGTGAAAAAGCAGATACCAGAGGACCCATAACCAGTTTCTCACACAAGCTTCAGCAAGCCTCTTAACGCCCATGTGCTCTTCCATCCCTGATCTGTAGTTTTGGTAATCCTGAAAAATGAAACCAGCTTCAGGAAAGCATGGAAGTAAGTAATTAAAACACACAATCTATATTACAGAGAATGAAAGCTCAGGACAGGAATCCTCAAGCTTATTCTGATCATGCCACTCTTGCTTAGAGCAGGTGTGAGTCTCATCAAACACACATCAAGAGTTTACACATTTATTCTGTCCCCACCCAGCATACGAGGGGTCAGTTCTCTCTGCACACAGATGGCTGCAGGCATAGGCTCAGCAGCTGCTGAAACATCTGTGCCCATCAGCCTTGTAAAGGATCACCTTCGCCTATGGGAACAAATTTGTAATTTTAAACAACAATCACAGTATCAACACAAATTTATATGAAGACCTGCAAGACAGCACTATGATCAAAGGCATTAAGTCTGCTAGCTAGCATCAAACCTCACAAGCAAACAGATCAGTGTTTATGAAATAGAAGTGAGATGGCTTGTGAACACAGGTTATCCTCATTTTAGGCATAAAATACCTCAAAGTGTTTTTCCCTAATAGATGGTGGAGTCCAGTAAAAATCAGTGCCAGAATTACATTTCAGGCCCATGGTTTTCTTAAGCTACACAAATATTCAACGTACTTTGGCTAGTTTTAGCAAAGACGTCACACCTGCAAACCAAGCATCTCATGACACAGATTTTAAGTAGAATTCTTCAGCAACATAAGTAATGAGTCCCGCCTGTTAACCAAGGATACTAAATTCAGGAGATCTTCTCTCGCATTTGGGTAATTCTGTACCCACAAACTAGTCAGGGAGTGCTGCTTAGCACTGCACCTGAGAAATAACCCTTTATCAAAACATCTCATACTGTTTAACCACAAAACATCTTTCACAACACTAACTTGTCAAGTTCCTTCAAGGCAAGCAGCAAGTCACAAAAGAGTTCTGCAAGCTCTGTCATGCTCATTTAGTGATAGACTTTCATAGGCTATGGCTAATGCTTCTAAGCACCTCTGCTCCAAATATTTTCCACCTTATGTTTTATTCCTGAAGACATACTGCTGCAACATGTTATAGAAGCGCAACTGCATCGCGCTGTGGAATTGCACAGATGTAAGCTGTATCTTCAGATTTTTTTGATGAACGGTACAAAAGCAGTTTGCAAGCAAATTCCTACTTACATGAATTACTGCACCTGACAAATATTCCCTGTAAGGAACTAGGGATTTTGTCTTCAAGTAAGCAAAGTAAGCAAAGGTCTACAGAACCATGTCCCAAGACTCTCACCAATCATTTCCCAAATGACAGCCATGCCTTTGCTGAGAGGACACAGATTTGCAGGGCAGGCTTTTCTCTCTGCAGCATGGTCAGTTTTTCTTATAGGCCACATGTTCTCAGTAACATCACATAAATTACAACTATTTCCTTTGATCCAGTAGAGCTTTACTTGCATTCACAATGGAGCAAGTAGGATCAAAATCCAAACTTTTACATGCATTTTTCAGGTATGTTTCTGGAATTTACTTCAACACGCATGAGCTTGGCAGCAACTGTTTCAGATATTCTCCCAGCTATTCTCTCTCCCCTTTCCTATCCCCACACCACACAGTAGCAGTTGCATTGTCTTGTATGGGCTGAGGAAGTAAAGGAAGGGGAGGAACTTCCAGGAATTTTAAATTTATATATTTTTCACCCTAATGTTGGGGCTTTTTTTTAATTTTATACATCTGTGGAACTATATGTAATGCATATGTATAGACACCATGAATTTTGAGTGCTTAGTTTAGCCTTAGGTTTCACATTTTTTAGCACCATCACTCCAGCACAGCAAAGATAACTACTATTTTGTCCTTCTCTCTCCTTGTTTAACTCTATTTGGATTTTGAAAGCTCTCTATATTAAGGCTTCTCATTAGCCATGTGAAGCCCAGTACCCTAGAGACAGTATTTAATTCAAGCATGACGTCCCTCCTGGGCATTTCCTGGCAAAAAATGGCCAGATGGAAGAGCTGAAGACTGCCAAGCATTCACTGCAAGGAAGTGCCAAAACAAGGGTCTTTATTGCTGATAAAAGCCATGGAAATACCAGAATGCAAAACAAAGTTGCTACCTTTTTTTTTCCACCTCCATCTGCTTCACTAAAGCTGTTATTGCTGCTGTGATGGAATCGAAGGCATCGGTTTTCACCCTGAGGTTAAACTCTAGCACAGTAGCAAATGACAGAAGTAATTTTACTTCCTTTGTTAAATCATTATGTTTATTCTTATATTACTACTAACCAAGTTCCTCACACCATGTTGTCATTTTCTGTGCTCTTCACCATGCTCATACTTAGAGGAGTTACACCAGATAAATAATAACTTTCCTCATTAGCCCTGTCTGGGCTAAACTGAAGGATGCTATTATCTCTTTCCGAAGGAGAAGAGGGGATAACTCTTCCCCTCCTCCACAATTCCCTAGAATTCCTGCTACCCTGTGGGTCAGACCTGTGTATTAATAAGATCTGGTGTTTATCCTATCTGGGATGCCAGTTCCACCATCTGGAAGTGCAGCTATTAGAGGCATGCACAGTTCAAGAATAATTACACTTACACTTGCCAGATGCACGAGTCTTGTTTGACACTGCTGGTCAGAGCCAACTGTGCAGTGCAGCAAGACCTAGCTTCCTCAATTCTTCATCACCAGGTTTTTAGCATAGACAGCTTCAGAACAAGCACAGAAAAACTCCTTACACCTTTTGGGGGCCTTTACTCAAAGGCCTCAAAAGCGTACAGTGACTCAAAAGCCAACTGCGTGCTGGGCTGCACCAAAAGCAGCATGACCAACAGGTTGAGGGAGGCCATTCTGCCCCTCTATTCTCCTTCCGTGAGACCCCACTTGCAGTACTGTGTCCAGCTCTGGGTCCCCAACATAAGGACATAGACTTGTTGTAGCATGTCCAGAGGAGGCCACAAAGATGATGCGAGGGCTGGCACTCTCATATGATGACAGGCTGAGAGTTGGACTTGTTCAGCCTGGAGAAGACAAAGCTCAGGGGGATACCTTATAGTAGCCTTCCAGTATCTAAAGGGGGCTGACAAGAAAACTAAAGAGGGGCTTTACACAAGGGCATGTAGTGACAGGAAAAGGGGAAGTGTCTTCAAGCTGAAAGAGGGAAGATTTAGACATTAGAAAGAAATTCTTCAGTGTGAGGGTGGTGAACAGCTGGTTCAGGTTGCGCTGAAAAGCTGTGGCTGCCCTATCCCTGGCAGCGTTCAAGGCCAGGTTGGATGGGGCTCTGAGCAACCTGGTCTAGTGGAAGGTGTCCCTGCCTGTGGTGGGGAGGGTTGGAACTAGATGAGCTTTAAGGTTCCTTCCAACCCAAACCATTCTATGTTTCCTCCGCATGTCCACAACAACAAGCCACCTGAATTAATGTCACCCACCTTTATGCAGAGTACAGCTATACACATACATCTAGAGCTGGACTACACCAGTAACATGGACACATTTATACTAGCTGAACACTCTAAATATATATGCAATCAACAATTTATGCCTGCACAGGAATAACCTGCTCCAAATACAGATGCCATTATGCCAGTGGAACAGCATTCACACTAGGAGTCACGCCAGCTGGACTTCTAATGGCCATGCAGCGATTATTACATTAAAGAAACCATACACCTTGCAGTCATAATTATACTGGTACAAAGAAAAAAAAAATATATGTGCAGACCAGCCTTAACTCAATTTAGGGAACCTACACAAGGGATTGTTCCTGTTTAATTACACAGCCATCTAAATCAATTTGTTTAAATCAAGACTTAAGACCTGAAATCATTTTTTTGTAAAGAGCATGATTTTCTTACCTACATGCTGACCTTATAAATTAAGTCCCCAACTGACAACTCACTCTTATGAGCTAAGAGGTTTCTTGTATGAATAATAAACAAAAAGCAGTAGGGTAAATGCTTCTGCTTTGGTGGTTGAGGAAACCAGAACAATTAATAGCAACTCCGGATAACACTGTGGTAAACTGATACTAACAGTGAAGTGTGTTGTTGCATTGCAGTGGCCTGTGAAAAACACCAGTCTTGGCCTTCCTAGGAATTTAACTCCATTTTTATCCTCCAGGCTCTGCTACTACTTTGTTAAATGGGCAAAATCTATTGCATATACAAAGAAAAGGACAGAAAGTTTTAATATGCTCCAACACAATTTACCTATCTCTCAAACAAAAGCAGATAGAACAACATATTTAGCGTCTTGCAAGGTTTTTACCCTGCCTCCATCAGAGGCTGTGCTTGACTATCCATATCAGGAGTCATACAGCAAACCTCTCTATTACATAGTGTCAATTTTGGGCATAAGAATGCTTTACAGAAAGAGAAAAACAAAAGAGAGAGAGAAGAAGCAACAGTGAGAAGCTTGAAAATATGGTGATTTTATTTACCAAACGTATTTTGCTTCCTCCACATTTACCTACACATCCTTCCTTAATTCCCCTATTACTTAATAGTTTTCCAAAACCTGCAACAACAGAAGCAAGACACAAGTCCTTCCTTTACCTACACCACTGAACACTCAGCAAGACAAGTCTCCAAAAACAAGCAAGACAGAAAGTAATGGAGGGAAGGTCTATTAAGAGGCATCAGACAGCCCAATACTACAGCAAGCGTTATGGTGGCAACTGCCTATCAGAATGAAGGCACAAAGCTATGCAAGAAAAGAAAAATAATATAAAGATCTGTTTTCTGCTGTTTTCCATGTGACAGGGATGAAATAACTTACTCCAGAAGTTAGATAATTACAATGCTTGGCCTGAGCACAGCTCTAACATTGTAAACACATTTTATCAGGACCTTCTTGTGGTTGAGTCACCATCCCTTAAGGTATTTGAAACACATGTAGATGTGGCACGTAGGCACATGGTTTAGTGGTACATTTGGCAACGTTAGGTTTACAGCTGGACTCAAACTTAAAGGTCTTTTCCAATCTAAATGATTCTATGATTTGAAGAAATCTATGCTACATATTTCGGTTTTGTAGCAGCATCCACGGAGCACTTGTGCCATTTTAAAAAGTTGCAGAAGATACCCTCTACAAGACAGCCACTCTACCAACTGTGCCAGCAGGAGAAATACAAAAGGTGATCCTCACTAGCGCAGTCACAAGGCTAGACACACATGCCCACATCTTTAGCAATAATGCCTTTGTTCATGGGATATGATTTTAGTATTTCCAGCCCTTTTCTAGTTGACACCACATTAGTCAAATCTCTGTCAGCCCCGCCAGAAGCCACACCCAAGAGAGCTACTTACCTCTTTCAGGCATTTTCAAAACCAAATCAAGACACTGTGGCACCGCTAGGGCACAGTAACCTCTGACAGAGGATTGTAACTTCCTAAACCTGTAAGATGCTGCTTTCCACATCTCTACAGCCTGCTGCTGAGTGGGAAAAGACTAGACCTGCAGCAGTCCTCAAGAGGTGCAGCCCATTCTGTTTCAGCTGCCCACACTGGTCCAGAAACAGCAACATTGCAACTTGTCTTTGCAGCCTCCTGGGATCCCCAAGGCCAAGCATTCCATTTAAAAACAGTATGGAGGAAACTGCAGCAACACAAACACACCCTACTGGATACAGGATCACAGTGGTGGTCTTCACAGAATCATACATTCAGGTAGGCTGCAAAAGACCTTTAAGATAATCAAGACCAACTGTTACCCCAGGACTGCCAAGTTTGTCACTAAGGGCCTCATCTCCATGAACACTCCCAGGGATGGCGATTCCATCATTTCTCCTGGCAGCTTGTTCCAATGTCTGACTACCCTTTCAGTGAAGAATTGTTTTTTATCACGCCTAACATTGTTTAATACAACCACTTCAATTGCAGCAAATGTGGGTATGTCACGGCATGAGCTTAATGCCCCAGTGTCCCAAGTCTGGTCCACACTGGGCTCCAAACCTACCCTACCACTGCAGCAACAGAACTGGTGATTACTTTAAGACAGAATAGGACAACTGAGGAAACTGAAAACATGCCTTTGATTTGAAGGTCAAGAAGGAAATGAGAGGAGGAAAGGAAGATGTCTTTTTTTATTATTTTTTTATTTGTTTGTTTTTTAAGCAGTACCTGAACAGTGCTCTTTACCTTAACTGTCTGAGAGGCCCAAATCCCACAGTATCTCTGCAGAAGTTTTACAGGAAGAACACTGGAAATAAATGTCTGCAGTACTGAAAGAAAAAGATCGATGGAAGAGCTGGGTGCCATTTTCTGTGGTATACCAGCATCACTCAAGTCAAAAGATGACCTGCAGCCAATTGCCAGCAGGCTCTTCAGACTGACTTTCTAATATGTGCCCTGTGATTAAAGATAGACAGTACTTCATCTGACTTTCTTTTGCAATAAGATGACAATAATTCACTTTTAATATGCTGCAAAGTCATCTGCCAAGTACAAGAGTCTGTTCTGCTGAAAGTCACTACTATTAGGTCAAATTTAAATTCAATATTGCAGGACAGATATTACATTCCTATTAATAATAAATAACCATGCTTTAAGAAGGAGTTCTCACAAACATATTCCAGAGAGTGGGCCTGTACTGCATACCTATTCGATGCCAGTACTGTCCTGGGAATGTAAGGATCTGAGCAGTGCTATTTATGTTTCTCTCTGAATAAAGATGTTCCTTCATGACCAGACCACAATCAAGTATAGAAGAAGCACTGATCAGCAAATAAATTTAAGTGCTCCTCAAGAGGAACAGCTTCCAAAGGGCTGAGAAAGCCATGCTCTGTAGAGTGCCCAGGTAGAATCCTACCATGCACTACTACCATATAAACATTTTCAAAAGTAGTACTACATAGACATGGCTGTGAACACATGCTGTGAATATTCAGCACACAGCTCGTTGTTCCCATTCTTAAGATGAGATCAAGTAAAACCACTGTAAACAAAATTAAGGGTAACATCTCCAGAGACATGCTACTAAAACATCTGGCATGTGATTCTTCCCAAAAAGCAAGACATTTACTCCCCCGAAACACTTATGTGAACCTCAGGAGTAACTTCCCTCCACCTGAGTTGACTTGACTCAAGCATCAACAGGACCAGACATATAGAAATCTCTGCACTTTCCCCTTCAAATATGAGATTAAATGTCATCTAGGACTTCTCAGCACCACCTGTAGCAAATCACTTCACCTGATGTGGCAGCTATTTAGTCACACGGGAACCACTTTAGTCAGGATCTGAAGAATGTCATATTTAATTGAACAGGGGGAGGGATTACACTGTGAAAAGTCGTAGGTTGACAATTTTGATTTAGGTGGAGGGTCATATCATATTGTCTGCACCAGCAACTCTTCTGATGCTGAACATGAATAGGCACTCTGGTGACATATTTTGTTCCTGTATGCAAACACATCTCCCATGCCTGATCAGGTTTGGGATATGACTGTACTGCTGGTGCACGTGGGCAGGGGGAAAAGCAAACCACTTCTAGCAAACACACCAAATTTTTCAGCTCTGTGAGAATGAAAAGCATCCTTATCCAACACTGAGGCTGTTTTCTGTGCTTATCTAAACATCCACTCATTGATCTTTCTTGACCACCAAGCAGCAAGTCAGTTGGGATATTAGTTTTTCTACAGGGAATGAGTACAAACAGCAATAAACAAAAGAGCTCTTAAGCAAGGAGGATAGACAGAGGCAGAAAACAGTCAATCAGCTCCATTTTATAGAAGCAAACAAGGAATTTTCACACAAAAGTGACAGAGGCCATCAGTCTATTTCATGTTTTATAAAGCCATGCGTTTTATTCATACTTTCTGTCATCATTCAAACAAGCCTAGTTTCAGAAGCTCACTTGAACTTGGTCTGTTCTAGTGACTTGGCAGATGACTTTGCAGCATATTAAAAGTGAATTATGGCACTGTTGGTCTGTCTCCTAAGAAAACTGCCATACAGAGTCAGACCCAGCTCAGGATCCCCTTTCTAACAGAGCCGAACAACTGAGGCATAAAGAAAAAGTTAACAGGGCAAATTTAAAGCTGCATTTCTCCCATTTTCTCCCCTCAACAGCTTCCAGGAAACCACAGGTTGGGGACTTCCTCAGCTAGGGTGTGCAGTCACACATTTGTGCTTTAATAGCTGTTGATGGGTCACCGTGCCAAAAACACATTTCAAGCAGCAATTAATATACATGTCAGATGTATCAGTGAACACAAAGCAACAGAGCTTTTGCCACTACATGGTCGGAGGTAAACACAGCTGCAGGGACACCTGTTTTACCCCACCTTCACCTCCAGAGTCCACACCAGAAATACACCAGAGTGGATATGAACTATTACACTACAATATGCAAATTCATAGTGTAAACGCAGCTCTAGATGGATGACAAAACCACCACCAACTGCTTCCCCACTTTTATGTTTTAGTAACGAAACTTCCACAAATGAAAACACAGCTTTGAGCAATCAGCCAACTTAAAATAAAATACACATACAGAAGAAGAGTTGGTCCCTGTCTCTTCCCAGGCCAGATATGACTCCTCTCATATGAAAGCCAGACCCTGGAGTATTAACATGAGTAATAACTCATGTCTGTCTTAACTTTTTCTGCTGCAATGCAAGGTATCATGTTTAGACCTCCTGAAGCCTCCATCTATGAATAAAATCTCTGGTATCCCTGTCCATGCCAAATAGACAGCTACTGCGTAAAATTCTGTGTGAAATCTCAAGAGGAAAAAAAAATAATCAAGTTGAAAAAAGGAAAAAAAGGTAAGACCCACGTCCTTTCCTTATCAGAGTAAGGAATGTTTTTCCAGATTCTGCTTTCCTTAGTCTACACAGCATCACTCCTGACTACCACAGGCTTTTGAAGCCCCCTCCCTGATAAACGTAATTGCAACCCTCCCCTCAAAACAGAAAAATCAGCGATTAAAGCAAAATAATCACTCCAAGGCACAGCAGTTCCCAAACTATGAAGCATAAGCAGGACCAGAAGAAGGAGCTGCCAACAGGGAGGAACTGCTGCTCTAGCCCCATCTGGACCTGTATGAACATGCAAGAACTTTAATTGTTATAGATCCAACACCTGAACTACAAAGAAAAAAAGGTAAAAAATTAATTCTGAAATAACTGGGGGAAGTGTTATCCATAGCCCAAGAGATTTCTATAAATAAAAATCCTCTAAGTAATATACGAGGGAAAAAAACCCCACACATTGTCACCTTTAGCACATTTAATCCCCATTTAATGACCCATTCATGCATTTTCAAACACATTTTACTACCCCTGCAACATGCAAATAATTGACTGTTGGAGAACAGGAGGAAAGCAAATCAACTAGAGATAAAAGGGAACTGAGAATGGTACAGTACTAATAAATAGGTAGAAAACACCTTTCTTTATTCCTCCAGCCAGTTGCTAGCAGATTGCATCAGCAAGAAGTTATCAGTAGCATCTCAGCTACATCAACTGTCAGCACCATTCATAAATTCAGCACATGTTCAATGACATTATTTTTCTTTCTTAAGTTCTCCAGAAAGATCACACCAATTGTGTTTCTTTATTATTTGAGAAATTTCGTTCTTGTACCAGATGCCCTGTATCTGTGTGAAACCTCATGGGGCTCTACTTTCATAAAGCTCAGGCAAGCCAGGGCACTTCCCTGAGCAACACCTGCAAGAAGGAGCTTCACAGGAAAACTGACACAACTGTTATCAAATAAATGTGGGTCAAACATGAAACCTTGTTACCTCGATACTGTCTTTCATGTATGTTTTGTGGGATATGTATTTCTGCATTACAAACCCATTTGCACATCATTCTGGCAAGCAAGTCAGGCTTCTGGTGCACAGGTTGTATCTTGAGGAAAAAAGTCAAATGAGCATTATAAATAACAAGCAAACGCTCTGACTCAAAGACAAGCATTTCCAAGTAGAGAAAGCAACGCTGAGCAAGGCTTCCAAACAAATGCCTACCCTGTACTTAAGGTTTTGTACATACTGCCTGAATTCCCTTAATAGCTTAATTTTAAAGGCTGAAAATACTAGCTGGCTGTGATAGTAGCAGCATTTGAATGGTAACAGATTCTAATGAGTACGCCAGTAGCAATGGAACACTACAACACGCCACACACATTTATGAGGCTGAAAGTGATAGCCATCAGCCTACATAGCTGCAGCCCCAAAGCCAAACCAGCCATCCTGACCTGTCAAGCTCAACGTGTCCTGAAACAACAATAACTCACAGCATTTTACCCTTTCACACCTATATTTGTAGGGACAAATTACGACTTCCTTACTCCACAGGATACTCCCACTAAAACCCTTCAGGAAACAGGTGTCCAAGGACCTGAGATCACAAAGCTGCAAAAGCAAAGCCCAGACTTCGGTTCACACAAGAGACAGCCAGATGCGGCCCATTTCTGCACGCCTGAAACCAGAGACGCTTGTAACAGTGCATGCCTACTTTTTCAGTCCCTCCTTCCCTCTGTACGTGAACTTAATTAAGCCTCGGCTGTAACAACGCTTCCTCTGCTGCCACCGTTTCCTGCCTCCCTCCCCGGTCTGCCGCCGGGGTTCTAGCCGGCACTCCCAGCCTCCGAGCAGCCTGGGGTCCCCAAGGCGGGAGCGATGCCCGGCTCCCCGCTCCCTTGCCAGACGCGTATGGGCACCGCCGGCCAGACGCGGGCAGGGTGGTTATATACCGCGGCTTTCCCCTTCTTACCGCCACACGGGTGGCACCTGCTCCCCCCCAGCGCCATGGGGGCTGGATGTCGGGCACGGCCCTGCCTAGGCTCTCCCGAGCATCCCGGAGGGGTGGGTTCCCGCTACCGGGGACTGGGAATGCGGGAACCCCAACAGCGGGAGGCCCCAAAGCCATCCACCCGCCGGCGCTCGGCCTGCGACAGCGGCGACCGCCGGGCTAGGCGGACCCCTCTCTAAATAAACGGGAAAGCGGGGGGTGAGGAGGGAAGCAAAGCAAAGGAAAAACTCGGCGTTCAGGTGGCGTGTCACTGCATCCGAAGACCGGCTCCGGAGCCGGATGGTTCCCCCGGTCCCTTGTACTCACCCAGGGTCTTAACGGCGACCTGCCGGGTGAGCGGCGGCGGCAAGTTGACGCAGACCAGGTCGACGTCCTGGTGCAGCAGCACCTCATCGATGCGGCTGGTGTAGAAGGGGACGCTCATCTCCTTGGCTAGCTCCTCCGCCTCCTCGGGCGTGCGGCCCCACAGCGCCTTCACGGCGAAGCCCTCCGCCTTCAGCAGAGGCACGATCACCCGCGCCGTCAGGCCGGTGCCGAACACCCCCACCCCGGGCAGCATGGCGGCGGCGGCGAGGGGCGAGGCGAGGCGGCACGGCACGGCGAGGAGCTCCCTCCTTCCCTCAGCGCCGCCCGGGGCGGGCGGGAGAGGGAGGCAGCCCCCGCTGGTTAATGCTGCTGCCGCCGGGGCCGGAACCAGCCGCCCCCCGCCTCAGCAGCGCCGCGACCACCGGCTGCCCCGCCATGCCCGCACCATCACACACGCCTCAGCCGAGGCGCCGGCGCTGCCGGCCCTCCCTCCGGACGCGGGGCGGGCAGCGGTGACCGCCCTCCCCGGCGGCGGCGGCCAACAAGCGCGCTGCTCACCGCCGCTCCTCTGCCATATTCGCCGCCGGCGTCCGCTCGCCGCGGGGGTGGCGGAGCCTTGCTGTCACCTCCCGAGGGGTTCTGCACCGTTCGCCCCGCCCCTGGCGCACCATTGGCAGCCGCCCGCCGCGGCCCCGCCCCGGCCCGGCCCGGCCCGGCCCTGCGGGGCGCCCCCAGAGAGGCCTCGCCCGGCGGAGCCGGAGGTTAGCGGGCGGCGGGTCCTCTAGCAGCCCCAACCGAGGGTTGTGGTGATGGGCCGTCGTGAGTCACGCCCAGTAAAGGCACGGGAGAGCTGGGAGAGCCACAGTGGCAAACTGGCGTGAGATGGTGGTGGCCACGGGCGGGTGCACCTCCTGCCGCGACAGTTCTCCAGAACCGTGGTGTCCCGAAGCAGCATTCAGCTACCCTGGATGGACCCCGGCATCACCCTTGGGCGGTGTATGACATAAACGTCCCCACCCGCTCGTCCCACAACACCCGCCGGTCCCACAACACCCGTCCAATCGGGATGCCAGGCCAAGGTCCCTGCCACCCGTCCAGCCCTGTAGTGGTCTGTCTGTCACTTTTCCTCCTCACAAGCATCATGTCCTTTCGGCTTTACGGGGTCATTGGCTCATGCCGGAAGGACTAAGCAGTGAAATCCAGGACCAGAGAAGAGCAAATCTGTGCCCGGTGCCAGCTCCTGCTCATCTCATCTCTGTCCCTGACAAGGCTGAGCCAACCCAGGGGCTACTCGGTGAGCCCAGGAGCAGCTGAGGACCCCCAGCACCCTTCAGCCTTGCACTGATCAATGTAGAGCTTGCTCGCTCAGAGGTGGATCTCTGCCCTGGCTCCGAGCACAGAGCAGCTGGTCCAGGAGCAGAGAAGCTGCAGCAAATGCCACACAGTTACACTGGGGCCTATCTCTTAAAAAAGAAATAGTACAAAACTTCCTGCTCCAAACTAAAGGATAAGAATAAAGATGTTGTTTTCCCACATATTGTCTTTTTACCAGTTCCTAGAAGAAAGGAAGAGAATGGGTAAGGAAAGAAAGTGAGGAAGGAATGAGAAAAGAGGAAAGCGAAGAGGGAGAGGAAAGGAGAAGACAAAAGAAAATGCAACCTTTCCTATATTGGATAAGGCTTTGAGCAACCTGGCTGTGTAGAAGGTGTCCCTGTCTGTGGCAGAGAGTTGAAACTAGATGGTCTTTAAGGCTGCTTCCAACCCAAACCATTCTGTGATTCTATGATGATATGATTCTATATTAGACTCCTGGAAATGTGCCAGGGACAGTGTGGCAAAGGTAATCCACCTGTCTCCAAAAAACTAGGCTTGCAAGCCATCACTCCTTTCCTATATGCTGTGAAGAGGTGTTTTGGGCTTTTTTTCCTGTAACCTTCTCATAGCAAACACTTCTTTGTTACAAAAAGCACAGGCAGGGAAAGGGTTGCTGCAAGTTAAACAAGCTTTCCTTTCCATGCACTATTAGCACTGAAGTGAAGGAGATGGATACTCTTTGGCTTCTGACAGTTGAAACACTATCCAGATCCATTTGTCAAGTAACCACAGGGGTATTGCCTTTCTTTAAAATACAAAGATTGTGTTGGGTCTCTCCATCAGACATTCAAACCTATTTATATGGGTTGTTCCCAGGATGAGCAATTTGGAATATCTTTCTTGTCTTATTTGCTTCTCTGCACATAATAATAAAGTCCAAGAAAGTACTTGGGTTACAGGAACAGGGTAAATATGTGGAGGTTGAAGACAAATAGATGCTATATGTTTATTTAATCATTATGTAGCTTTTATTATTTTAGTAGGCACGAGACACTTTTCTCAAGATCTATGTAAAGCCATTGTTTTGAGACATTTTCAGTAAGGCATAAAAATGAGAATTAAGGACCAGGAAATGAAATTATTACACTCTGCTAAGTCCATTGTTTTCCTTGAGAGAGTTTTTTCCTTTTTTTTTTTTTTTTTCCTTTTCTAAATGTTTTGGTGGGTTTTTTTCTCCAGAAAAAAAATGGTTTGCAGAGTGAAGCTGAGAGAATGGCACCTAGCTCTCAGCATTTCAGTAGCCAAGTCAACCTCTGAACACACCACAACCACGCCACTGAAGTGAAAGCAACCAGCAGAAAACTAATAAAACTGTTGCAGTCACAGTTCTGTTCCTTTTACACATTTCAGTGAAGTTTTCCAGGTCGTATTGTATAGGTCTATGTACATATAGGTATATTGCCAGCTTTATGTGAGAAAACCCACTTCAATAGCACTTCTACAGAACTCTGATACACTTGTTTGCAAAGATTTGAAACAGTCTTCTCAGTCAAATTTCATATATTGTACGAAGTTCTATCTGTAGAACTCTATTGGTTTCTTCTTCAGTAAATGATGAGATTATGAAAGTAAGAAATACTTGGGGTTTTATTACTTTTTATTCAACCCTATTTTTATTTAAATTTTATGTAGCCTTATATTTAGTTTTATTATTATTAAAGTAGCTAGTAAATCGAAAGTATTAAATTAGATATAAAAGGATATAGAAAAGATGTAAAAGAGTCAATCAATCATACACAACATGCAAATACTTGTTATCTGTTGGCATAAGCAAAATACAGAAAGCTGATGGTCTTCCAGATGCAGATAGCACTTAGCAGATAAAAGATCTTAATTTACTTCCCCAATGTGTGAAGGTGTTTTCCCACATACTGCTAAGGTTTCTATCTAGAGCCTGCTGAACTCCACAGAAAAATGGAGTCTGATGGCACACCAGGATCCTACACAGTTTCTTTCTTACTTCTCTATACTTAAAAGAAAATCTAGTCTTTTTCAGACTTTTGTAACATTTATCCTGTGAGACTCCATAGCTGCATTTCTCAAACCTCTCATACATCAGTCTGAACAACAATGGAAAGAGCTGAATAATACATAGCTTCAATGAAATACTGAAATGGAGCTTACTGTCTCTATTCTCAAGTTCCAGGATTTTAAGATTAATTACCTAATTTCCTTTTATATAAATCAGTGTCTACAAGCATGAAGTAGCTGTGAATTTTCATTAGCCAGTTGACTCCTTCTGGGGTATGTGTTTTGTGATCACCACTACTGGGCTTCTTCTATGGCTTTGAGGCTTGAAGTTATTTGCATGGAAGTAATAGTGCTTCAGAGACAAGAAAAAAGTGGTGATTCAGACCTGTCTGGTTCTCCCACTCAGCCATACTGACTCATCCACAGCTATAGTCTGCAGCAAGAGAAAGGATGTGAGAGCTGAGTTGCTCAAGTTCTTTTTCATATCTTTTTATATTTTTTCTATAATGCCATGCAATTGGCGGTTTCTCAGGCCAACAGGAATTTGTTCCTGCAAAGAACCATATGCTTCATTTTAGTGTCTCTTTGAATGCATTCCCAGTGAGATGACCTACAGAAGTTTATGCTCTGGGATCGAAAGGCATGAACTGCGTTAACATTTGTAGTGTTAAATGGCCCAACCTCACACAGAGAATAGACCACGTGCTAGCAAAGGGTTCATAATATATGCAGCCCTCCAGAGTTCTGGTCGGTGGGAACTGTGCCCCTACCTGAAGTCTCTGAGCCTGTTCAGTACATTTTCTGAGTTTATTCCTTCCCAGTTTCCAGACCCTTTCTGTAGAAGCCATACCTGAGACACACCTAGAGCACAACACCAGGTATTACATCTGCACAGGAGGCAGGACTCCTGCCCACAATAAATATAACTTCCTGTGCCTTGGCTGTTTGTTGCTCTGCCTGGGCTTCTGCCAGGAATCCAGAGACCCTGGACAAATGCAATGGACTGGGCAGAAGTAGCTAAAGCTTACTAAGCCACCTTAGCAAATCCTTGGTTGCTGAAATATGTAGGTAGACCCATGGAGAAGGGGATTCTCATATTGGTGCTTTGGTGTGGAAAAATAACAGGGTGAATGAATTGTATGGTGATTCTTAATTCTGAAAAATGGCTTTAAGCCCATGCAGTAGTTTGTGTCACATCACACTTGTTAAGTGCTGCACAAATAGCCATAATATGCTGTCCAAGTGGTTATTATTTTAGCAATAGAACATTGCACATTGCTTGCAGGGCAGCTGAGATGTTACTTTGGGATGAAAATAGCAGAAAATCATGTTATTACTCATACAGGAGTGTGTGAAAGTGAGCAGTGATTTCCAGACTTCTAAACCTGCCTATGCAGTGTGGATTTGACAGGGTTCAGTTTGGTAGAACTCCACATTTTACATGGGAATGTAGCACAAGACTTCTCAACACTAGAGTCAGTCACCCCCCTCCCAAAGTGTCCTCTCTCTGAAAGCAGCTGGGATTTCAACATGACTTGCAAGAAGCCTTAACAGAGACACTTATGGAACAGGCTTTAAAGGAAAATGTATCTATTGCATGAATAGTTTTTAAATATCAGATGTGTTAAATACTGCAGATTTGGACAGCCTTCCAGTGTACTGCGAATAGTAGCATTTCGCAGTGGAAAACCTGCTGCTGTTTAACAAAGGCTCAGTGATTCAGGCAGGGTAAGCAGGAATTTCTGTCTACCTGTTCAAACAAGCCCATGTCCTGTGTGCACTAAGCAGATGCTGAATCCCAGGAGGATCTGTTTCCCAGGAATAGATGAACCCAGCTAATTGCCTCTGGAGAGTGCTCTCTTCTAATGCAGGCTTGTGTTCTGCTGCTGGTCTTTACACATTTTTTTTTCTTTTTTTTTGTGATAACTGGTAGGGAAACCTGCACTTTTCCTACGATCTGCCTGAAAGCAGTTTTGTTGGCTTCCTGGATGCACTAAAATGCCACCCTTCTGTTTCTCCTGCTAGGCTACTGAAGGGAAAGGTCTTGAGGCAGTGGTATTTACTGCATTACCTACTGAGGTCCCTGCCAGCCTGAACTTAGGAGGTCTTCCTCATTTATTTTCATTTCAATTTTGAATTCCTGTCACTCGCATTTGAAGCTCTGGATCAGTACTGTGATTGTTTTTAATCTGAGCAAGTAAACGGAAGTTAACAAGTAACTTTTTATGCATTGAGGAAGAAAAAAAAACCAAAACTAAACCCCATTAGTTAGGTCTACACTAGTACCACAGCACAAGCAGGGTCAGCACAGCTTGCTTTCAGACAGCGGTGTGCCTCCACATTTTTCCCTTGCAATCATGCTCTTTAAGGCTGTCACACTATTAAATATCAGGCTTTAGATTTGCCAGCTGTACTGATGCGATCATGTTGAAGTTAGGCCTTTGTTACCTGCTCTGTGACCTTGCCTCATTAAATCAATAACAGTCAATTCTGTGTCCTTTAATTGCACAAAGGGTAAATTAATTTCAGTCCAGTTTCTAGGCTATTGGCTGTCTGCAAATTCTCCTATGCCTGTAGTAAACCCACTATTTTTTGTTCTTTCTGTAGGTTTTTTCTTAAACACAGGTGAGTATTGAATCCATTAAATGCCTGTAGTGAAGCAGATGAGCGTTGTTGTCCTTAGGAAGGGGTCACATCTGCTGTTCAGAGAACGAAAGCCAGTTCATCCCTGGGATTCCTCATGTCCCCATCCACACAAGGTGAGGAGATTACGCTGTCAAGTGCTTCAGGGGATAGGAAACTTGCAGCACTGGTTTCCTTTTAACAAAGAAACAATCAGATGTTTTCCTAATTCTCTTTCTCCTAAGAGCCAAAGGTACTTCTTGGCTTTTTCAAAGCTGGAGACTTCCTTTTTGAAATCAGGCTTGATTGCTTCCTCTTCCTCTTCTGCCTTGCCCCGTGCCTGCTGTCATTCAGAACAGGTCCTCACTCAGTGTTCCTGAGGGAAGTTTCTGGTACTGAAATGAATGATTTCTGGTATCTGGGCCTGAATTGTCACTGTCAAAATGAATAGGAGAGGGCAGCTCTCATGAAATCTGCAAGCTGAGGCAGGCAACTGGGCACTGGTTTTAATGAGGTTACGTTTTTGAGATGTTCTTTGAAATCGTAACAGCTAGAGGCTGACTCCCAACTCAAGATAAACAGATGATTTCCACACAGAAATTCCTGTTAATATTTAAACAAGGCTTAATCTTCTCTTGAAATAAAAATGCACTCTTTTAAAGAAACTTTATTGAAGAGGAGAATGTTTCTTCAAAAGTGTTTTAGCAGCTCAGATAGCGACATATATCATCATCAGGCTTCAGGCATTAATCATTCAGGATACTTAGCATTTTAGGAACTGGTGCAGCAATTGTGGTTTATTAAATAAAGCCTCTTGAAAGGACTTAATGATTGCTCACAGAGTGAGGGCTGCAGCAGGGAGCTTCCAGGTGCTACACATTTCACCTATAATGCACAAGATAGTGTTCCATCTGCACATGTGATGTTTAAGGGCACAGCACCTTGCAATGTAGGACAAATGACCAAAAGTGGATGAATGAGGATTGCTTAGTAATAGATTTTTTTTCATATACTAATAAGGCTGTACTGTAGCACTCAGCATTTCTAATATTAGAAAAGCATAGCAACAAAGAAAGTAGGGCAGCTTTATTAAGGACATTATGGAATCACAAATCTAAAGCAGTACACATTGACCTGTGTCCCACATACACCCTGCATGAGACACTAAAATATGTGACTGTGCTTCTATTGTTCTATCAAGAGACAAGACAAAGGAGTATGCTGAACACAGCAATGCAATCACTGGCAGCTTTCAGTTTAATATCTCTGTCAGATGTGTAATTTTTATTATTTACTGTGAAAAGCTGGGCTGGCTTTAATCACATTTGAAACCATTTTACAAAACCAGGTTAGAGCGTTTGCACTCAGACTTTAAACTTAACCAGATGTGATTCTACAGAGAAATAGTTTTCAGTGTAGTAAACATTGTGATTTTGCAAGGCTCAAAGGCAAATAAAAAATAAGCATGAAAGCATACACATCTTGAAAGGAGAGATGCTTGCGTTTTCTTTCATTCATTTTACACTTGAGAAAACGCAGGCATTTCAGATCCTGGTCAAGGGAAAGAGAAGCTCTGTGATTTGACTGGTGGAATGTGATGTTCTCACTTTTGCATTGGGGTTTGTTTTTTTTTCATTTCAGATATCTGAGCAAAGAATCACTGTGACATTCACATGGCATAGAAAATGGCCCAGAACTGAGTTGTGACTCATTTTCATGAAAATTAAGGAGGAGGAAATATTAACTCTTCTCTCACAGCAAATGCTCTAAAGCTTATAATCAAAGCAGTCTCATCTGGATGCAAATCCTGCTCTTTGTTTTAAACTCCCCAAATAAGCGCCGTCACAAGGCGTTACAATTCTGCAGTTATGCCTTTCATTCAAGGCAGACAAAACTGCCTTAAGTCAATTCTCTCACATCAGACTTGTAGTGGAGCTAACCAGTAGCTAATAAGTTTTAGCAGCTCCCAGTGTCATCTCCTATTTCTCTTTATCCCTCGGGCAGTGCATTGTACAGTCATATTTGATCTGAATATTGACGGTTGCCAGCGTGCTGCACTCAGTATGTTTATTAAGCAAAAAACCCCACCAACACAAAAGCTATGCTAAACAGTCTCAGAATAATTCAGAGGCAGCAGCTGGGATCAGAGAACTTGGTAACCTGCATGCACAGCAGCATCCCACCAGAAGGACTGGGCTGCTCTTGGAAATGCCACAGAGCTCAAGTTCTCCCTGTTCCTGGAAGAAGGTGTAATTGCAATGAGTGGTGCAGTGGGATTTTGAAACTCCGCCACAGCCATCCAGGGGTGCTACACTGTGTTTGGGCTGAGCTTAGTACAAAATGTGGGCAGGATGTGTAATGCTGTGGTGACTCTCAGAGTCAGAGAAGAAAGGAGGAAAGGAGCAGAAGAATCCCAGGTAACAAGTACGGCAGTAAATAGTATCTCCATCCCTGAGCTCAGCCAATGCATCAAAGCTACTTCATTTTTCATCTCTTAACTTCCCAGGGTGCCAGATTTCAGCTGTCTGGTTTTCTCCCTTCATATGCTGTAGGTCCCAGTATCCTTCATGCTCTAGAAACCTCATGGGTTGCAACTTGCTGCTCCATGAAAATCTTGAGCTCTTACAAGCTTTTCTGGTCAGACCTATGTGGTGGTTTCAGAAGAGAAACCTCCATCAGAAGAGATCTGTGGGAACATAAATGGGACAAGAAAAGGGTAGAGAGTTGGGTGTTTGGGAGGGGAAGGGCCAGGCAGAAAATGTAAGTGCCTTGCTCCTCAGAAAGGCAGTACAGAGAAACATGAAACAAGAATGCATTTGCTGGAAGCCCTTTGCAAGGAAGGGCTGGGAGTGAGTGGAGGTGAACCAAAACAGTAGCCAGCAGTGACAGCAGTGCCTCTCTTTCATGACCACTGAGGCACAAAAACTTGCTACCTCCTGTTGTGAAAAATGAGCTGGGTTGAGTGGTTCATATATATGGGATTTAAACAATCTATTTTAAACAACCTACTTTATTTGTTGCTTAAAGGAGAAAGCAAGTGACCTTGGTTAAAGTTACCAAGTTTTATTCCTGTTTCACATTTGTATTTAAGCATTTTTCCTAAAAACAGGTAATTCCTGTATTTGGTAGTAATTGGTAAACACTGAGCTTTCTTCCGTAGCACCCAAATCCTTTTGCTATGTTTCACACTTTTTTGTTTTGCTAACATAGAACGTGATACATTCAAATACTTAAACAACTGAAATTTGTATTCAGATACTTAATGTTTATCTTTTATTGTATTAGGAAATGGCAAATTATATTTTGTATTCACTAGGTAATTCAATTTTTTTCTTAGGAATTATGTTGAATTGCCTTGGATAGAAATTAGGCTATCATATACAAAAAGACAGCATTGGTTTCCATTATCAAATAAAGTCACATTAAATTATGTGGATGTGAAAGAAGAAGATATTAAAACACATTTAAAGTTAACCAAATTATTAAACAAAGAAAACTGATGTTCATGAAATAACTGTTAACCAGCACTTACACAGCCTAGAACTAGTAGATATTAGCCTGAGTATCTTAGTCTATTCATAGACTGGTGGGTAGGAAAAAGAAATTTCCAGCTTTTTTAATTTGCAATTAATTTTTTATTTCTAACAATCAAGTCATTGACTAAACTAAAATGAAAACACTGAAATAAAAGAACTATGCTTTCCCACCTGCACTAAAGGCTCTGAGTGAAAAAAAGTTTGTTCATCCCTTCAATAAGCAGTTGTTCTAGGAGTTTACTTACTGCCTTGGCTCCCCATTTCAGTGCTTTGCCTTTCTTTAAAACCCTGTTAGCAAGCATGTTACTAAAACATTGAGCTTTTCATCTGAGCAAGGGCTGAACCTCAAGTCTCCCCTCCTCCTAACAGGGAAGCACCTCTTGTGAGCTGCGAGGCCATAGCTGGCTTAGAAATACAGAAATGCTCCACAGGGAGCCTGAGGGCTCCACTGAGAGGGAGAGGCTGAGGGTTGCTTGGAGCCTGAATCCAGGAGCAACCTCCCAGAAGGTGGAAGATGAGATTTCATGTTCCCTCCGGGCAGATGGGAGGGTTGAATGTGATTCTTCTGCAACTTAAACTAATGCCTTAACTGCAAAGTTCCTTCCAAGTGGGAAAAACACTGGTGACCTCCAGATTTGCTGGGGGAAGGTGAGATGAACTTTGACTCCAGATGCAGAACAGGTTGGGAAGCACCAGTCTGGGCAGTGGGGTGGCATTTAAACACAAGACATGCAGCTCCACCTTGTCAGAGATGTGTATGTCTGGCTGCCTGGACAGCAGTAAAAAGCCATGCATTGAAAGTGAAGCTTCTGAAATCCAGAGCAACTTTCATCTTTCAGAAAAAAAAAATCAAAATGCTATTTTGTGCAGTCATCACAGTAGCTTTTATTTCAATACAACTAATTAGCAAATACATCTAAGGATGTTCAGTACTTGTATCTTCCCCATTCTGCTCATGCTGTCGTTGGTGACAATTTCACTTTGTTTTTAAACTGTGGCACTCCCACAAATCTTCTGATATCCAGAACAGACCATTACTAGTTTCCACCCTGGAGGTTAAAAAGCTCTCACCCTGGGGACTCAAGCATTGGAAAGTGAGCAGAAAGGTTGGGAGCACAGAAGGATAAAACTGGATTTTGTGACTGCTAAAAATATTAAACTTTCCTAAATCTAGCACAGAGAATTTTCCCATGTTGCAATAGGCACATCCCAAACCAGAAACCAGATCTTCTGAGTTCCAGCCCCAAACCTCTTCACTGGGCCATGGTTATTGAATCTGCATTAATTTTGCATTCCCACATCCAGTAGAAAAGCTTAAAGTCTTAACATCCCAGTGGAACCTTCATGAACACCAAGAAGCTTCCAAGGCATTCTCAACACTGCTGACTGACTCCAAGTTTGCTCCTCTTGAAGTACGCTTGTCATAGAGCCAGGCTTGTGTTGATCATTTGCAGGAAAGCGGTTTCTCTATTTTTTTTTTTGTAACACATTAATTAGAACACCCTGTTTCCACCAGGGGAAGTGGATGATTTTTACCATGGGACCTTCTTTTCCACACAGTTTAGACACACTGGCTACTCCCCTCTGCAGGAGGGAACCAAGATTCATTCTAGACAGACAATCCAACCTACTGAGGGGTCTCTCTGAGGTGAAGGAGACTTCCAGACGTGCCAGAGAGTCCATGAGTGAGGCCATGAGTGAGGCCATAAGTGAGGCCAGTAAGGCCATCCTCAGCATTTGATGCTGAAGATGCTTTTAAATTAGACCTCAGCACTGGATGAAGTGAGATACATGACAGAGGATTTGGAAAATGCAACTCAAGATGATGAGGTTAAGATTTTCAAAAACCAAGATTTCTGGTCTGATATCACATGAAGAGTGAGTCCTGCAGCCCCTGGCAAACATCGTCAGCTTTTGTGTTGTGCTTGCTTTTCCTAATTAAATACAGGTTGTCTGCATGCTCATAAACCTCCAGAGCAGGATCACCACTGAGTTTTAAATAGCTTTAAAAGTGTAAAATGGCCTAATTTCCTCCCATGACTCTTAAGACTCCTAATTTCCCATCAAACAGCTACCACATTAATCAAATAGCAGCTTGCATGGCAAAACTGCCATCTTGACAGTTTCTGTGTCTGTAACTGTTTAGTGCTTCCTCAACTGACTTCTAAAAGTCTGGTTCAAAGGGATAATTATTTTACATTCAGTTCATATTCAAGGTGGGGAGAACTTTGCCTTACCCAATATACTGGTACAGAAAATCCCAGCAGGAGAAGGGATATATATCACATATAGGAATTATCTTCTAATCACACAAACCTGCTGGATTGCCTGAGACATAATAGAAATTACCAGCACAGGAAATCCAATCAATCTGTGGAGGAAATTTCTGTGCTTTTCATAGAAGACACAAGGGAAGGGGAGAGACAAGAGAGAAGCAGAATTTGCTGCCTTAGAAAAGGAAGATGAAGATATTCAGAAGAAATGTCAAGTATGACAAGGAAAATAAGGAACTTGAAAAAAAAAAAAATGGTTTACAAGAGGTCCCCAAAAGAGATGGCATAAAAGAAACACTGAACTGTGGAGTTACTTGGATGACTGATCTGGCATTCGTTCACTTTCTGTTTGCAGGGAGAAAAACTCGAAACTGCTTTTGCCAGAAACAAAATATTTGGAGCATTCCTCTCTCTGGGAATTCACTGTTGCTTAAGAGTTTCCCAAGTAGCTCTTCTAGTCATGGAAAAATGCAGAGAGGGTCTTGTCATGTGTCCTAGCTCTTTCTAATTGCTAATGTAATAACTTTTCGCATTATCCATCACAGAAGTCCTGATAAACCTCCCTTCCAAACAAAGCTGGTCTCCCTGCAATTCCCCTAGGAGAGAAGCAAGTTTGATGTTTGCTGATAGTAATCTGGACTGCAGACCACTTTGGCAACCTCCCACCTGCAGGGGATTCCTCATCTGCAATGACCTCCCCTCAACGCCTGCATGTGGGGAAGAACAAAGGAGCTGGAGATAACGTTGTGCCCCGTGGTCACTCTTCTGCCTTCCCATTGAAATCAAACCCCAGCTCTTTGCATCAGCAGGGGCTCCTAAAAGGCAAAGAGGAGGCCAGGGCCCATGCCCCTTCATGAGTAGGTTTGGTAGCGGCAGCGATGGCCTGGCAGTAGTGCATGAAGGCTGCACTTCCTCCCTAGGGATAAAAGTGAGTCCCCGCAGGCATGGTCCTGCCCTGGTGTGGCAGGCTTTTACTCTTCCCCATTGAGGAAAAGCTCATGAAGGCTAGAAGTCTCCCAAGCCCCCAGCAGAGGTCTAACCATGCAGCAAAACCCCTTCAGCCCTTCCCTTAGGCACAAAGTCTAAAATAGCATGTTTTCCAGGTGGGCAGCTCATACACACATAGACAATGATGGCTTGGAGAGAACGGAACCCAGAAGGTACCAGCAAAAAAATAAGAGCAGGAGGAGAAGAGGAGCCATGGCATAGGTCTTCCCTTGCCCTTTCTGGCTGGGTTCTTCCACTGCTCTCGCCCCACCACCGCATCGATCCTGCCCCGGCTTTCCTCTCTCAGCCTGCAAGGGAGGGTGTTTTCCAGCTAATCTAAAGGACGCGTCAGCCCACTGCTGGCTACGCATGGGCATTGGGTTAAGATTCTAGGCATCAGCTCTGAAAGACAGAGAAGAAGAAAATCTAATCTAAACTAAACTAGACTAAAATTAACTGAACAAAAAGAAGAGGAAAAAAAATACTTTCTTTATAAATAAATAAAACACTTTAACCACTCTAAAGTTATTTGGGTCTCATTTGTGTCTTTGAAAGTACTTCTCAAGCTGAACACCCCTTGGCAATTCAGCCTGAATAATGGTAACGTCACCATACTGCTCATCAGGAGTGCGAAGAGTGGAATGGAATGGAATAGAAGGAAACAGCCATGCTATGTTACACATCAAGTTCTGCATGACAAGTGCTGACGCAGGTCTGAGGGGCTATGTGCAGTGCAGGTCCCAAGACAGGCCACTCCCAGGCATCGAGACCTACCAACACCCTCTGGACCCTGACACAAGTAGACCTGCACTCCTCATCTACTCGCCTTTCCATACGTCTGGGATGCCACTAGAGAGAGAGCGCTGGGCCAGATGGACTCCTGACGGAGCGTTTCTCTTCCCAGACTCTTGCGTTTTGCTCTGTTTCTACAAAAGAAACAACTCAGGCATTTTTAAACACCAGTATTTAGGGGAGGAGTGGGCTTGGCAGTGGGGAGAATCACAAGGACAAGAGCAGGTATTGCCCACGTAAACAGGATTTGCAACCACGTAGTTCAGGAGCACATCCTGCTTCCGCCTGAGGGCTTGATCTCTGAGCCTCCCTGGTGTCACAGACGTGGTCTTTTGCTATCCTCTGCAAACCCAAAGAAACTGGAGGAACACAGCAGAGTTTCCAAAACCAGTTCACACGTGTTCTTTGCAAAGCTCTTCAGATGCTCAAATCATCCAGAGACCATGGCCATCTCTCACCCCCATCAGAAGGCAGAGGCCTCCTTCCCACAAAGGCCCTCCTTCCCACAGCCCATGCCTGTGGTGGGACACAACTATCCATTCAATCCCTTGCGCTAGTGCAGGGCTGGGAAGAAATGGCATCCAGTGTTTCCTCAGCGTGTTCTGTTTGGGAAAGAAGGAAGCAAAGAGAAAACAACTGGAAGTTGCAAGAGACCTACAACGATCATCAAGTCCAGCTGCTCGACCACTTTGGGGCTGGCCAAAAGTTCAAGTGTGTTAGGAAGGGTGTTGTCCAAATGCCTCTGAGACACTGATGGGCAGAGGGCATTGGTCACCTCTCTAGGAAGCCTCTTCCAGTTTTGGGCCACCCTCGAGGTAAAGAAATGCTTGCTGATGTCCTCCCTGGGCGCAGCTCTGAACCATTCCCTTACATCCCAGCAGTGGATGCCAGCAAGAAGAAATCAGCACCTCCCTCTCCCTTTCCCCTCCATGACAAGAGCTATAGAGAGCAATGAGCTCAGCTCTCAGCCTCCTTTTCTCCAAAGTAGACGAAGCAGCCGCTCCTCACAGCACAGGCCTGCCAGCCCTGTCACCAGCTTTGTTGCCCTCCTCTGGATGCCTTCCAGGACCTTCATGCTCTTCTGAAATGTTGGGGCCTGGAACTGCACCCACTACTCAAGATGAGCAGGCGCCAGCGCACGTTGCAGCAGCACAATCACCTCTCCCGTTTTTTGGGTTTTTTTTGCTGTTGTGTTGTTTTGGGGTTTCTTGTTACTAGCTCTCAGCTTCCTTTATTAGCGCCCTCCTCCTTTCCTTTATGGGGTATGGTGGATGCTTGTGGCTCCTGCACAGTTTTGGCGTTGAGCAAGCATTCCTGCTTCCTCTCAGCTTCCCTGACACCTTCCACCCTACTGACAGCGTCCCACATCTCAGCCTCTGCTGCAGCAGGGCGTGCACCAGGACGCATCGGGTGCAGCTCTGCCACTTGTGCACCCTTCCCTCACCGGACCAGTGCAGGCACTCTCTACACCCCGAGCTGTGTGCTCCAGCCTCCTCTCTCACGGTGTCTGTGTGGTTCTGGTGCCGCCGCCGCAGCAGGCCCAATCAGTGAGGCGAGCCCGCGCTCCCTGGGGCGGGTTTTTCCCGCTCAGGGGGAGTCCGTCCCTCCTGGTCCCGCTCCCCGCGAGTCCTCGCTCGCCTCAGCGGAGCTGCCGGCTCCTGGGCGAGGCCTGGCGGAGCACTGAGGTTTCCTCGGGCGTTCACGCCGCTCAGAACCGAGCCTCCTGGACGCGGGGTTTCCCCTCGCTGCGGTGCTGCAGGCTCCTTTCTGGAGCTGCTCACCTCGGCAAGATCAGCCAAGCTGTGGTAGCTGTGTTGAGCCCTATCCACCTCTGAGTGCCTCTTCGTCCATTTGTTACATATGTATTGGTGCCTTTTCATTCCACAGAGATCGGTTTCATTGTGCCCATAGGGCTGACTGTATGAGATGCCACATCGTGGCAAATAATGCATTTTGTGTGCACATAATGCCTATTGCTTTTCATCAGCAGTTCCAAAAGCACTTTGTAAAAGGAGTCTGGACTGTATCTCCCGTTCCCATACAGGGATACTGAGGTGAAGGAAGGGGCAGTCTGTGGTCAGCTCAACAGTGAGTCCAGGGAGGGAAATCATTTCTACTCCATTCAAGTCCAATACTGTATAAACATGGGCTCCTGTTTGATTACTGGGGTTTTAAGCCCCTGTTTACCACTTCCATACACCTTGTGCATCTTACACCTTTTCTCTCCCCAGTTGCAGAAGCCCCATGTTGCGGACCTCACCCTTCCCTCCCTGGCAAAACAGATGGGAGCCAGCTGACAGCAATCCGTTTCTTCCTAGCACACATGTGATTCCTGATCAAAAGCCAGCAGCTTGGTTGGCAGGAAAAGACTGAAAAATATCATTGCAATTAATGTGGAGAAACTTGGAGCTACAACACTATCAGCAGTTCTGCAGAATGAAACGTTAAATTGCAAAAAGACTAAGAAGTGCTTTGCGAGCCATATGGGTGTTTTTTTCAGGGAATGCTGGACAACTTTTAACAGGACAGTTGGATGGGAATATTCCTGTGTTCTTAGGGTAGGGTAGGAAATGACAGAAAGTCTGCTGGATTGGCATCTCTGATGGAAAAAGGAAAAGCATTTCAGCAAGTGGCTATCAGAACCACAGAGGGTTTAATGCTGCTGGGTTAATGCAGACAGAAGCTCTTTAATGGCAATCTGCCTGGGCTGGGGTTGCAGAATCTCAGTCAAATTCAGAAGCAGAAGAGTGAGATCAATACAGAGCAGAGTACTAATTAACAGCCCTGGTCTTAAAGAGCATTCTTCATTTATCCTCTAAAATTTCCTTTGTCTCTGTCACAGCTCAATAGACAACACTAAAATTTCCCTTATAGAGTTACGAAGCAGGTTGCAACTACCAAGAGAAGCGACACCATATACATTAGAAACCTGTGTTAATCATGCAGAGAAAAACAACTCCCAAATTTAAGTATGTATTGTTCCTTGCATTAGATCAGAGATTTACTTGAGAAACAGACATGATTTGTTAAGTAAATGCTTTTTTTAATTCTCCTCAGAGATATGTTTCCTTAAAATGTAGTGTATATCCTTGTATAAATAATACGGTCACATTAGGAAAAGTACAAACAAACTGCACTGAAAATGGTTAGATCAGTGTCTTCCTCTGAAAGCCAGGCAGCTGCAGCTCCAGCATCTCTCTCTCTTCATTCCCATTCCCACCAAGAGCCCCAGCAACCATTTAAAAAGCAATGGCTCAACCTGAACATAGAATTTCATTACCTGAGTTGCTTGGGCTTAGCTGGTCCTTCTTTCAGGGCAGGTCTTCCCTGCAGGGCTGAACAAGCCAGTTGAGGAGGGGGTTATCCCTTGCTCCTTTACCTCCCTGCATTCCAGTTTTAGGAAACCTCTTCCTACCTCTGCACAACACTGCCCTGCCTCACCGGCCTGCTGGGGAGTTGCATTTTGTGTAGTATTGGGGTTTTCCCCCATCTTCTGTAACAGAGAGCTTTGGAGGAGCAAAGCGTGACTACCTTGAATCACACAGGTATTCACAACAAGGGCAAAAATAATGAGGGATAACGGCTGGGAGCATTTAGCAATGTGTTCACTGTTGGAAGCACTGCAGGAAAGTCACACTGCTTCAGGACTGGGCACTTTAGGGTCTTGATGTAGGCTACCAGAGTGATTTCACCTAAGCACAACCCCCCTCTAAATAACCAACCTTCCCTTCTGCACCCCTAATGAGCACAATAGTATGGGTCACTCTGGAAAAAGCAAATGTGCTCCCAGGCACTGTTTTCCCAAGGGAAGTGGGTGACATCCCAGCCACAGGCAGGTCATGCAACAGCAGGCTTCAGGAAGGTGGCAACACTAATTGCTCCACAGCAATTTAATTAATTTTAGTTGATTGCTGTGGTGAGAGCAGCTGGCTGTCAGCTGTACCTCCTTCCTGAGAGAGGCTGACTCCTCTGTATTTGTTCTGACGAGGGACCAAAAAATCAATTGTCCTGAGCAGGTTGGCCAAGGTGACCGAGGTGATACCAGGGACAGTGGTACACCCCAGGAAGCAGCTTGGTGCAGCCAGACAGGAGTACCCGTCCAGCCAGCCCCTCTATATTGATACACTGGGAAATTTTGGGGAGCTGACATGTTGTTTGGAAGAGCAATTGCCAATATTTGGAGGTTTTGAGCCACAGCATGCAGGAGCCAATGGGCAGTCCACAAGACTTTGCATTCAGTGAACGAGCTCTGTCTGTGCAACTCTTCCTCCCCGTCCCTTGGTGCCCTGCACAACATGAAGGGGTTTGACTGTAAGCTTACCCAGTGCTCTCCAGTGTTTTGGTGAGAGGGGGTCGTTTGCCTGGCTGTTTAGTTGGCAGCACTCCGGCTGTGAACAACCTTAATCCTAGTTATGCATCTGAACAGTTGAAGTCACCAAACTACAGGTGTAAGGGACTGTATAATAAAAACATTAATGTTCAGAGCATGAGGCTGATTTTTCTGGGAGCTGTCAGTTTGCTTCTTCACTGGGAAAGAGGCCTGGCTATATAAACAAGGGCAACAATTAATTCGGGAGGGTGCAGGAACAGGGAGAAGTGAGACACAATCTCCAAATTCCCAAATTGAGACCATTCTGTCCCGAACAGATTCTGCTTTAGCTACATGTGGGGGCAAACCGCCACACTGACTCTCTCCTGGCTCTGCCATGGGTGCCTGGAAACTTCAGCCTAAAATTACCAATCACTTACCCTATCAGTCCACTTCCCACCCTTTCACTCAGGGCAATTGGGTGGAGGGTGCCTCTTCGAATTCCCTTGTCTTCAGGGAAAGGATCACTTATGTTCCCCTCCTTTACAACACAATTTTGAATGGATTAGTGAATATTAGTTTACCCAGGCATGGTGATTAAACTAAGCCTGAATCCAGAGGCACCTAAGGGAAGGCACCTAAGGGAAAGCTTTTTGCTTCAGTTTTCTCTTCTTTCATAAATTTCAGAGCAACCTCAGAAGAAATTGACACAAAAATACCTTCTCCTTACATTGTCCCCTGTAGTGAAATACATGAATTTCTGAGAGGTTTTTTGGCAAGATCTGTAAATAGATTCAATGACCACAGTCAGATCTCTCTATTGAAAGTGAGAAACTAAAGATAGAGGAACAGAAGCTCAGGCGGGTCAATTGGCACAGCATGTCTCAGTCAGCAGTGCTTAGCCCTGCCACACCTCAGGATAATATTGGAAACCTTCATCCAGGACAACTTCTTCCCCTCACTTCAGAAGTTTCACTTTCTTTTTTTTTTTTAGGTAACCACCTGTCTTTTCAATGTTTTCCCCTTGCTCCCAAAGCTGCTGCACAATCCTGTTCCCCCTCAGATTTGAAGGAAACAGAGGCATACCCTATCTTCACGTTTTCTGGATGAAGTGGAAGCGCAGCACATAGCATTAGGCAAGGCATGGCAGTACAAGATTACCCCTGGGCAATGCCACAGGTGAACTGCTGCATATGAAATACATGTTTGATAAAGAATGAGACTAATGAAGAACATCTTTCACCTGAGGAAGGAGAGCTTTGGTGGGCGCTGGCCTCCAGCCAGGGTCAATCCACCACAGGTTTGACTGCAGTCAGCTGCAGTGACCCAGCTAAATAAGATGCAATTAATAGTAAGCTGACCCCTCTTGCCCTTCTTCCCCCACACCTCCTCCTCTTTTGTGTACACTTACTGCTCCTGGGACAAAAAAAGAGAAAAGCTGAGGTTAGCACTAGTTAGGTCTTACTTAATATGGTTGTTTAAATAGTTAACTCTTATCTTCCCTTCTTTAACATATGCACCACACCTTGTTTATGGTTGATAGGGAAGGATTTGAATGCTAAAAATTACGTTAAAATTATCCTCTTTTAGCAGGTCTTTTGCTCTGTCCTCACAGAGAATGCAGTCTAAAGCAAGCTGAGAGTCTGTAGGTGCCACCATAGAGTTAAGGAATACT
This sequence comes from Loriculus beryllinus, assembly GCA_039877255.1. Classification (NCBI taxonomy): domain Eukaryota; kingdom Metazoa; phylum Chordata; class Aves; order Psittaciformes; family Psittacidae; genus Loriculus; species Loriculus beryllinus. Next base: position 2,095 of record JBCJKH010014723.1, on the reverse strand, counting down.
CTTGAGGAAAGTCCTGATCCTGAAGGGCATCCTGTGGGATATATTCTTTAAATCAAATATGTCTAGCAAAATCTATGGGTATTTTCTGCCTCCGTGCAACACACCATTCCCTAGAGAAGCTGATACTCTGGTGGTTGATGCTAAGAGGAACAGGAAGCTGCCACCACTGTCTCAGAAAGTCTATAACATTTTACCATTGACTACCAGGAATATTTGCTTGCTTGACAGTAAGGGAAAGGGATACACAGGAAAAAAATGTTATATCCACTGATAAATATCAGAAACATACATAAGCAAACAAAATGCTTTTTAAAGTGTAAATAAACTTCATGTGCATTCATGGTAGTGTCTGTGGCTGTGCACATGCATGAATGTGTGTGCTTAATGCACACCTGGCTGTGAGAAGGATGTAGCTGAAGTTGGGTCTGTGCTGATCAAGGACTTTCTGTGCTGCCTGAGGAACTGGCTGCTGAACTAGCTACCAGCCCTTCACACAAATCAGTGAATTTGTATAAGAGATACATTTATATAGATGATATTTACAAGACTAAATTGAACAAAGAGTCCTTGTTGTTTGGCAGGGATGAGAGAATAGTGACACATGGAGGAGAAAACTTGGTGACAGCCCCTCAGCTGATGTAAATGCTGCAGGGATGCCAGGTGAGGTAGTGTCTGGAAATTGAAGATGCTGCTGGGTATAGGATAAACGCAATACAGAGCGGAGCATCTAGCACACTAATAAACACCAGAGACATGTAACTATCCAGAGAACCAGAAACATCATTTTTTGCAACACTTTTATGGGTTAGGATACTTTCAGAGGATTTTAGGAGCGTCACTCAAGAATCACTGTCATCATTCTTGGGTTCTTACCCCCATCACAAAAAAAATCCCCTACCTCCCAGTTTAAACTTCATTTTCTTTTTGAAAACAGAAGTGGGGAAGTGGACCAACCTCACTGTCACCTCAGAATATCTTGGGTCCTGTCACAACCCCACAGACCAGTGAGAATCTCAGTGGAGGGAAATTTCAGTCCAGAATTTAAAAGTGTTTATTTGCTCCTGCTTGTTTTCATCTATTTCCTCTCATCCTGGTGTGTATTTTTCTGCCCTGCTGGCTGTAGTGCTGCATACTAATGGAACAATATGTGGCCCATCCCCAGAGGAAGTTGAGTGCAGGTTTACTGGGGAACAGAGAGGCAAGAAGGAATTTCAGCGCATCCAATAACTCTCCTACTGATGGGATGCCTTTAGGTAACAGCAGATAATTTGATCCTGGCCATTTCCTATTGTTACACCACCCCCGAAAAAGCACTACCTCCAAAGAAATGTATCCAATATTCTCTCCCTTATTTTATATATATATATATATATATATATATATATATAGCTTACATATATATGCTGCAACAGTTATAAAATATATAAGCCCTTATTTTAAGAAACACATAAATGATAATGTTTATATGTTTCTTAAAAGTGCTTAGAGCAGGAGGCCTGTCCTGCTAATCATAATCCCTCTGATCATGATTCAAGCTGACAACCTGCAGGTTTTGTTTCTTGCTGTAAACAGGCATGTGCCAAAGACTGGGCTCATCTTCCAATACAGATAGGAAGTGATTTCCTTCAAGGGGGTGCAAGAAAAGAGATTTTTATTTTCATTCTTCATGCGATTATTACTAGCTCCTTAGCGTCACTATTTGGGATTGCCTGGGATGCTCAGTGAGAGCAGCCTTTTGCCCCATGCAGCCTTTCATTCCTCAGGCCAGTGCGAAGGTAAAATAAAGACATGGGCCGAGTGAACAAAGGAATGCATTTGGTGCTCGGGGTGAACTTCCAATTCGAGGCAGGTAAGCAGCGTTTACCGTGACTCTTCGCCTCCACCTCTGGCGGGCGCAGCGTGTCTCTTCCCGCCTCGGCGCAGCGCGGCCGCCCTCTCTCGGCTCTGCAGGGTGGTGCGACCGGCCACCGCCAGCCGCGTTACCAGCGGACACCCGCGGCACTGACAGACGGGAAATAGAAAAAGAAAAAAAGAAAAAGAAAAAGAAAAAGAAAAAGAAAAAGAAAAAGAAAAAGAAAAAGAAAAAGAAAAAGAA
>JBCJKH010014718.1:0-24851 GCA_039877255.1 Loriculus beryllinus | reverse complement strand
CCCCAAGTCCTTCTCTGCAGGGCTGCTCTGAATCTCTTCTCTGCCCAACCTGTAGCTGTGCCTGGGATTGCCCCAACTCAGGTGTAGGCCCTTGCACTTCACTTTGTTGAACTTTGTGAAATAGGCATTGGCCACTTCTCAAGCATTTTAAGATCCCTACAGATGCATTTCTTACCTCCAGTGTATCAATGAAACCACACAGCTTGGTGTCACCATCAAACTTGCTAAGCGTGCACTCAATCCCACTCTCTATACCACTGATAAAGATGATAAACAGGATCAGTCGCAACACTGACCCCTGAGGGACACCAGTCATAGGTTTTGTGGAATATGTGACATAATTCAGAGCCCTATAGAGATAACAAGTGTAACTTTGGAAAAAAGAATCTGGATCTGTATGGAATATTTTAAATACTACATACATCTTTAAAAACTCTCAGGGTCCTATACAGATTCTCTTTACGTCTCCTGCACCCCTACAAAGAAAGTCAAACTTGTTCTGCTCCTCCACATACCTTCATAGCAGCTCCCTCAAGTGGCCACAGAGCAGTATTTTATTGCAATCCATAGCAAAGCCACCCACAAGTACCATGAAGATCTCATTACCTTTAGATCTGCTTCTCATCACCTTTAGGTGGCTACGACCATGGCAAACACATTTTGAGATGTTTCAGGTGTAAAGTCAGGATGGGGTAGGCAATTGGACAAGAGAAGTGCAGGAAAAGAAGGAATGAGAGGAACAGACAGAAGACTGCGTACCAAAAATAAAGATTAATGGGTTGAGTTTAGCTAGTTATTTGCTAAATTCTATAAATCTGGAGGGTGAGGGGGAGAGTCTGAAGTGAAGGCTTCTTGGAGTTAATTACTTTGGGATGTTTAATAGCCTTCACAGTAAACCATTTCTAAAGGGATGTTTCCTTAACAAAATGTTAGGATAAATGCAAGCCACATTCCTAATTGACAATGTAGGTGCCGTGTCTCCAAGATATGCATGGAACCCTTAGAGGAGATCTAAGGGTGAAATTTCTAATTCCCCCTGTGAGGTACAGCAGATATCTGGTACTTCATCGTTCTTGTGATCTGAGAAAAGCCAATCTTTCCTATTTCCTTGCATGTCTTCTTAGGTTCTGGCTCACCTGGAGCACAGGGATTTCTTTCCAACCTCAACTCTTATGTAGATATTTTTTGAGATGTTGGGGAAAGTTACTTCACTCCTCCATAAACTTCTTCTGCCCTGTTTTCAAATTAGCTCTGTGCTTGCTTTGCCAGCCTTGGCTCTTGTAAGGATCTGATAAACAGCAACTAATCTGCAGTTCAGACAAAAGAATTGTACAGATTGATTTAGTGAGAGAAAAGATTGAAAATTCAGAGCCCTGGGAAATATGAGTATTGTTCTGAAAATAAAAGACGAAAAATACCGCACACATGGTAATTATCACTGCCTCATTAAAGCCAAAGCAGCTATGACAATTTTTACACATTAAAGATATAGTTTCTCTACCACTAGGAAGCACAAATTCCCCTTTAGTTTTTGCCTTTATTTTTTCAGTATTTTAAGTAGAATTGTCTCTCTTGCTGGGCTATTTTCAAATAATCTAGTTCCGCAATGATTATTTTTTTCCTGACAAGGGCTGGGACAAAGCAAAGCTCTATGTAGTCATAGATAGATTGCCTCTGGTTCCCAAGCTAACTTTGTTTGACTTTGAACCAGTGGTTTTCATTTTTTCCTGATTTGTGAAGTCCTAAAATTTTCCAACAGAGATGCACCTCCAAGCCCCTGAGAGCAAATTTACTCTACCAACAATAAACTTCTCAGCTGTGTTACATGTATTACTTTGCCCAAAGGTTGAAACCCACTGCTGTGTGCTATCTGCCAGTCTGCAGAGTGAATAGATCTCTTTTCTGAGAAAAACAGCTCCCAGTTTTGAGTCTTTGAAAAATACATCTGGATCTACCTATTGAAATATACATTTTCAAGCCTTGGAGCTTGATTGTGGCAGCAGAAACCCATTACGTCAATAGAGCCAACAGATCCGCACAGGTGGGAAACCAGCTATAAATTAATCCCTTTGTTCCCACAGCCTTCACTGTCAAATGTGTTCTTCAATGCAATCAGAAGTTAGGCTACATTAACAACTTCAGACCATGACATTGTTCCACACACACTAATCAAATACCAAATCTATCTGGCAACATTTTTGTGTAATATGAAACAAAAACACAGAGCCGAATTTCCTCAACCTTTAGGCCTCATTTTCTTGTTAGTTTCCTTTTTCAATGTTATTACTTTTTCCACTTCAGTTCTTGCAATAGTATATGTATATGTATATTTTCTCATCCACTGGAGGACTCAGCTATCCATTTTTGAAAAGCATTGCCTCTATTATATATGGTTCTCACCAAAGGGAGAAACAAAACATTATTTTTTTGTTCTCTCACTTATGGCTCACATCCAAAAAAGCACTTAGCCATATGTTCAATTTCCCCTCCCTTGGACTGGGGGTTTGGTTATTGGATAACACAAATCCATGCACCAGGAAAAGGTATGTCATGCACTCCTACTGCAAATCAAAGATAGATGCCTAGACAACTGATTTAGGCAACTGGGGTGCAACAATTATTTGATTATCCTATAGAAATCCAGAGACTAATGAGCTCAGGGACTCTATTCCTAATGGAGGTATGTACCAGAGAGCAGGATAGCCTCAAAACACGTGGCAACAGAGAATTGCTTCACGTATGGCACTCCTAATGTTCTCTGATTATCACATTTTAGAAACTGAAGCATTTGATGAAAACCAGTGGACTATAAATTGGTGCCTTCAACATCTAGCTTCTTGCATTCACAGTATGACCTGCTCATTATACCCCATTAAAAGAGTAAACACAATAAGATAATGGATTTGTTTTGGCAGTGGCTATACACTTTGATTTTTTTATTATTTCTACTTTGCAAGCTCCCACTGAAAAATCCAAGAGCTCTCTTCAGTTACTAATCTATGAGTGGCTAGATACTTGTGTTCTGGAATTAATATTAAAAAAGGACAGGGAAATTGCTCAATAGACAAACAAGCATTGGTCATAGAGTTTTGTTGTGTTGTTTCTTTTTTCCTAAGTTTAGCTTTGCTCTCTAAAGATGCTTTTCTACTTTTTTTTCAGATTATCTCAATCTGAACAACTAACTTCGAACATCCCTGAAGAGGGTGGCCTGAATTTATATTGGAACCTAATCCCTGTCAGGAACGCAATATAGAATCTATACCTAATCCTTGTCAGTAGAACAGATCCATTTTATAGGTGAACTAAAAACACTGCTCTTCTGTCTTGGCAATTCAAATGCATCACTGAATAATCATACTTCTAGTCCACTTGCACAGATTTCTGTTTACTGCATATGTTCATGTGTCTGATGTATGAAATATGGAACCGGCAAAATGCTGAGGATCTGCTTGGTAGTTTTCTGGTCCTGAAATTAAGACTGTTTTTCAGGTATAACCCCTCCTCAGCACTCTGCCAAAGGAAATAAAAGATAGAAACAGGGAAAGGAGAAAGCACCTTTAAGGTTTCTGAAGCTTTTAGTTGAACTAGTGATTCAGGAAATCTCATTCTCCCTTCTGCTTGCTCTGAAAGGGGAGACAATGAGCAGAGTTTTGTCAGTTAAACAGATGTTCTGTGCATGCAGACATTTTTCTGTTTAATGATAGCTTTGACATTACGATTAGCTTTGTGTGATCTGCTACTACAAAGTATCAGTATAAGAGTCATTAAATTCCTTTTCTGTATAAATTTGAAGACATTCTTTTAAGTAAGAAAGACCCCCATAAAATTAGGCTTGTAATGATGCTTTACTTCACTTATCCCAGGATTGCACTGGAAGCAAGGTTTTAATTGCTCAAGTAACAGTATCTCTAACATATCAAAATAATTTGCATTAATTGCCAGCAGAAACAGTGCAATAAAGCTTCTGTACTAGCACATTGTGTACCCAGTTGTGATTAGTGGTATGGTTCAACTTCATATATCTTCCTGTAATTTGATTAAGAGGAGTAGGCTATTTAGGTAAAGTTCAGAACTAAGATAAATGTATCTTTTTAGTGAAACTTCAAGTCTTAGTCTAAGTATTTACTTAAATGTATGAAAAACATATCTTCAGACCAGTTCTTCAGATGATGCATATTTCTCTATCTCCATATTTAGGCTGATTTACATAATATCAGAATATGGCTTAATTTTTCTTACTTACAGTAGAAGCTAACACTAACCCTCTCTCCTTTGCGACTATGTAAAAAAAAGATGCAGCTCCATCAATGCAAACTGAATAACTCTTCTGTGCTTCATGGTACACAGCCTTTATGTCTTTCCACAGTGAGAATGAACAATGAATTCTAAAAAAATCTTGCTGTAATTTCCCTCCATCCATTCTTCATGTAGTTGTGTAAGGTTATCACTGAGTTCATGTAGCACTGGCTAATTAAGCTGAGGATACTTTATGAATATGCAGCTTTGCTCTTCTGGCCACTGATACATCAAAATTATTATTTGGAGGAGAATATAGGCAGGTTAGTTAGTATTTTGGCTTTATTACCAGCAGTATGTAGGTGAGTAGTTTGAGCTTCCTGAAAAACAGCTTCACTCACAGAAATGATAACAGCAGTCTTGGTCTGAAGCACTGCGCCTACTCTAAGTAGGTTAACAATAGTTCAGTGGAGGGGAATTTCATTTTTGACAAACCAGGCTCCCTTCTTCAGCTCTTGGTATGTTGGCTGCAGCATCCCTAGGCTGGTCTGCATAGGAAAGCTTGCGAGAAGCTTTTAGACTAAAATCCCTTAGGTTTTTGACAACTCAGAGGGTGAATATACCTTAAAAGGACAGTAGAACACTAAGAAAACTCATAAAGTAGCACTGTTCAGCATAAGGAGCAGCTAGTGGTGAGATGGCAGTGAATATGCTTAGGCTGTAAAGGAGAAACAAATAAGATTACCACATGTTTTAACAGCAACCAGCAGGACTATTCTGACATTGTGACTTTTTCACTTGTGACATGCTGACACTAAAGCAGGGATGACAGGGTGAATATGAAGGCATTACCCTTACATTTTATGTATATGCTTGTAGTATGCTACAGGAAGGCTAGCACTCATCTGGACTTTTTTAGATACCCTAGATACATTCCTTATTTCTGCCTAAGAGTTTTATGCATTTGAATTGTAAGCATTTGCCTAAGTGGTTCTGTGAGTGGAAGTGTCTGTTTTTTCTTTCAAAACCCCAGCTGCCCTTAAGTTTTTTCTACGATTTTACAGTTTTATTCTTAGTCCTCCTTTATCTTATTTTTTTAAGAAACAGGCTGCTATTTACTATGAACTTGCTGAGTGCTTCATCCAGTAAACATTTGCTCCCTATCAGCTGGAAACCACACAAGCAACTATTATTAAAAGAAAAAAGCAGTCATATAATGCTACTTGTTATCGTTAGAGAGACACCACAACATGCTTTGTACTGTGCATTTAACATGCTGTGGGAGAGTGAAATTAGTAAATCCAATATCAATGTTCAGGTGTTTTTTCCTCTACTGTTGCTTGGAAAATATTTTTGTTAATATAGTCAGAAATTAAATTTTGAAAACTGCAGGAAGGTACTAATGGCAATAGCAAACTCAGAGTCTTTAAATAGGCTTTTCAAATCATTACACTGCAGTACACATCATGTATCGTGACCTGGAAAAAAAGTGATTCTTTATGTTGCTTTTTCATAAATACCAAACCTGTTTCTCATTTGAGAGTTAATGGAGAAGTATTTTCTGCTCTGCTAGTGATGAATGCAAAGTAGCTGGGAAAGTTTGGGCATTTTCATTCCACCTGCTTTCTTTGCTGAAGTTTTAAATGCACATGTCTGAAAACTCTTTTGCATTATCTTTAAAAGGTTTTGAAAGGCAGCAACTTTGACAGGCTTTAATTAAAGAAAAAAATAGAGCTATAGAGCTCAAATAAACAGTAACAGAATGAGCAGAGAATTTCTCACTGATTCGAAGGAATCACCAGAGTAACAGGTGCTCCTGAAGAAGCTGTGAAGATCTCACCTATATGGCATGACCTCTCCACCACATCAGGGAAATGAATGAGCTGGAATGGGAAGAGATGAGCTCAAATTCTGAAATAAAAGGCTTAATATTCTCTGCCAGATTTGCTATCATCTAGTGACTTTAGATACATTTGTAATCTTCATTGCAAATTCCAGCAAATTCCACTGTCGAGTAGCATAGTAATTTGTGTGACATTTATGCATTATAAGACAAAATAGAAGAATACACCATTTACAGCCTGTTTGAATACCCTTTATGTACATAATTATTGACTTAGAGTTTGCTCGTGATCTGCATCCTTCTTACTCCCCTTTAATCTAGTATTATGGTGCTGGCACATCTACACACTACTATACAATGGGGAAGACTGCTCAGGAGATTGTTAAAGAGAACTACTATATCTGCTTGCCTTGTATTTAACTCAGCTTAGGTACCCACTAAGATAAGAGATTGAGTGTGGAGCAGGTAGACCATTGGTTCCACTCAGCACAACCATTCTTATGTTCTAAACTTACTTTCTCATGGCATTATATGTACTAAGATTAAAGTTCGGAAGTGGGTCTGAGACTCAGATCATCAGATCTTTGGCTGTTATTAAATCAAAACAGCTTCAGTTCCTAGACTGGATCCTGGTCCTCTACATAAATTGGTCCTCCTAGGTAAATTGGGCAGAGGGGAGAGCAGTAGAGAAGATGAATAGCTTTGAATCCTACATGACCTACCTATAGCTGTTAAACTGAAGTAATGATGCAAAAGTTATGAACATTATGCCAGTTTGGGATTTTTTTTATTGTTTTTTTAAATATTACTGGTAGCTGAGATGCATTTGCAAGCAAAGTAATTTGGCTAAAATCCAGGTATTTTGCAACCAAGATAATAAAGAACAGAATCTGATCCATAGCTGGAGAAAAGGGGTTTCCTCATTATGAAAATGTGCTTTCCAGCAGTTGAAATATTTCTTATTCACAATAAATGCTCAAACTGAAGAGTTTTTATGTTTCTGGAAGCAACAAAACTAGGATGCAGTCCATGATCCAAAGCAAAGTGTCATGATGTTCAATAATGCTAATGTGATGATAATGATTAGAAGTTGATTAAAACAACACATGTCTCTCCAATGCTTTCAACATTTTAATCCACATATTCCTGTTAGGGGACTAAATGTTAATTTAGAACTCTACATAGTATATTCAAATACCAATTAGTAATTCAATACTTATAAGTGACCAGAACTGACCCCACATGAGTATGGAAAATACAGGAATAAACATGCTTAGGCTAGTGTATTTTACAAAGGGAAAATGAAAAGGAAATTGAATCTGATATCAAACTTTAGCCTATGGACAGCATTCTCACAGCAGCAGCTGCTAGAACAAACAGGTAGTATAGTAAAAATGAAAAGGTTAAGGAGTCTTGTGAATATTACTGCTCATATTGACATGCTGTGTGACAAGGGACTGGACCCTACAAAGGGTGGGACAGAGTCACCTCATGGAACACTTGCTGATTTCAGCGGCCGTGTGCACAACTCCCAGCATCAGAAACTCAGCTACTGCTTGAGAGTATGGGGATTGACAGGAATCAAATCCAGGAACAAGAAGCCACCCACCACAATATTTTTGAGTTTGCAAATATCTGTTATATCATGTAATGGCTGTGATTAAGCCGATCATTAGAAGCACTCAGCCTCTGTTAGCTGTTAGTTGGCACTCAGCTTAGCCTTTGAAGCTGAACAGGCCTGAGGACAAAGCCAACCAAGGACCAGGAAAATCTTCACTCCAACATCGTCTACCTCTGCTACCTCATCTGCACCTGACTAGCATCATAACACGTGCCACAAAATTAACCCCATTGTATCAAGACTTGGACAATGGCGAAGACACATCTTCTGGAAAAGTCCTTAGAGTTGTGAAAACATCAAGAGACTAGAATGTGCTTTCTCCCTACAGTATTTCAGCCTCTTCTTGTTACAGATGTGAACTTTATTTCTAATCTGCATTTATTATCTTTTACTTTATCTCTTCCATCTCTGCATCTTTGTTGCAGACTCATTCACTACATTAAACTGGTTTAATTCTCTCAATCAAGTGCATTATAAGCATCGGTTCTTTCCTGCCTCTCACAGTAAGCACAGAGAAAAGTCTGGTGTATCTCAGCATGAGGGAACTGACAGGGCATAATTAACCTAGAAGACTTTAGAGCCAGTATTCTATCTTCTTATGCAGCTAGATGTTACAGGTTATTTCATAATAAGAACTAGTGTTTACCTTTATTTTCTTTCACTATGAAACAGCCAGCAAAGAGGAAATTTAAGTAAAAAAACTGTCAAAAACGGAAAAGTAAGCACTTTTGCTTTTTTGAAAAAATAACATAAGACCATCACCAGCTATAACATTCAAAGGTCATCTCAAGTCAGGAGCATAGGATTGAGCTATAAATCACTGAAAAAACATCTGCTTACATCTGCATCATAGAATAATGCGTTTCATCCATTTGGGGGCACAAAGTATCCCAGAATTCCCCCAGCCATTTTTCTCCCTGCTGTTACTGTATTTGCTACTATGAAACCAAAAGATATTTTAAGCAAAGTATATTTTTCTAAGTGTATTCTAGTAAAAATAGGATGCGTGAAATAATTCTAGTCTATTTACTGTAAAGAGCTGCAGCTCAAGAAGACTGTTCAGTTTAGGGGATAGTATCTTAAAGACACAGATCTACCAGAAAGATGCCAAGAATGCAAAAGAATTATTATAGATCTAGAAAGCACAGTCTCTGGAGAAAGATCAAAAAAATGATATTTAGGATAAAGGACATAATAAATCTTTAGGTACATAAAAGGCACTTACAAAGAAGAGGACTGTTGTCTTCTTAAGATGGGTCTAAGTGCAGCCAGAAAGATTAAGATGAAATAATAGGATCAAGAACATTGAAGCACTGAAAGTTTCCAAGGACAGGTTAGGCAGACCTTTGTCAACATTTATTAAAGATGATCTGGATCTGGGGTAAAGGAAAATGGAAAAAACTGATCTTTTAAAGTACTGTCCAGTCCTATTTTGCTTTGATACAATCTCTCTTCTATTGGGTCAGTAAGATCTGGTCAGCCTGCATACTGTGATAGCCCTGTTAAAAAACTAAAATCTTTGACTACCCATTTCTGAACATTAATTCATTTTAATCTCTTTTTATTGTATGCATACATACAATGCTTTATCCTTGCTGTGTTATGAACTCTTGATATATATCAAATTTTGAAAATAAAGGATTTTGATTAATAATAAAGATGAAACATTTATAATCTATAAGCATGAGAGACTGATTAATACAAAGGTGTTAGAACAGAAGGAAAGATTTTCTATTTATGAGAAAAGACTACAAGAGCAATCAAAAATTAGGAAAATAGTTCATTTTATGACATGAAAAATATTAAAAGGAAATGTGGAACTTGCAAATAAGAGGGGCATCATCTTGTTCATATACAGCTTACAGTATATTTCCAGTTAACCCCTGTTAGCAAAATACTTAAAAAAATGTGTAAAGTTAAGAGTGAATTCAAGTGTTAGTTGCTTGGCAGCAAAAGACCACAGCCAGTAAGTAAGGGGATGCTTTAGTGGCAGTGGTACTTGAGATGTCTACTGGAAGGGATGGACTACTCCAAATCATTTCATGAGAAATGCCTGGTGGACAAAATCAAACGCAACCACATAACAGATCAACCATAACTGTGTATTTTAGCTCATTAAGACAGAAATTATGTACAAACCACTGTCTTTCTTGCTTGTGTGTACAGTGTTACACATGGTACTAATAGGAAACAAAACAGGGATAGCAGCAATAACAGGTGAAAAACAAGACTGCAACCAAGCAAAACAATATTAGGACTGAGATAAAGCTGCAAGGCGTGTTCTCCAATGTAATACAGTGACTTGGCTGTTCAATCTTTGGGATGTTCAGATCAGAGTTATTAAATGGAATTAATTGTAAGGGTAACTACTCAGCCTTTCAGGATTTTTAGCTGATAGTTTTCATGCAGCCCAGAATATCTTAATTATTCTCAAGGACTCTAGTTGCAGAAATGTAGAAAAATCAAAGTTCATAGTGCAACATGCAGGCTAGATAAATTATTAAAAGCAAAACAGTCCTCTTCTGTCTAGAAAACAATGGAGGGAGAAAAGATCTTCCAGTTTTAATTCTCTGATTTCATTACCTCTTTTATGAATTCATTAATCACTTCCTGTAACCAGCTTCACAAAGAAACAAGTGCAAATGCTTGAAGGTTTTTCTGCTGCATTTTACAGCTTGATGATGTTGGTGTATCTTATAAACAAACCTTTCAGCCTTCTAAGAAAACAAAATTGACTAAATATATACACAATAGCCAGAAACATTGTACAGTTTCAGCATATTAGGCACTCATGTTACTGAAATGCTGACCTAAGAAAAATATCCATGTTATTCACATTGTTTTCCATGCTATCGAAGTAATAAGCATTTTCTCATTTGCAATATCAGATGTGATTCACTAATCTAGAAAATTAGATTTCTGAGAGAAAACAGATTACTTCTGCCAAGTACAAAAGTCTATCAGAATCACTCCCTACTTTATAATAAACTTTCTCTGTGCAAAGGCGTCATACAAGGAATCAATATGATTTTTTAAAAAAAATCCTTATTATCATTCATTTACTCAAATAGGGCCCTTAGCCTTAATTAAAATAGAGCTGCACAGACCCAAGGGAATCCTACAATTACTTATTTATTACTTTAATTAATTATTTATTATCAAGAGACCATTTTTTCTACAGCTTGAAAGTTTAATTAAAGTTACAGTAGGCTCCGAGAATGAAAGATGCACAAACAGAACACTTTCATATATCAAACTGAAGTCAAAATCATTTCAGTGTATGCTAATGTATAAGCAATTGTATTTCTATGGAAGTGCAAATAAAAACACATACATCAATAAAGTGAAAAATTATGGAGGAAATGGTAGTGCACATAGCCAAGGTGGTGGAGATAGGAAATAAACAGCTCTCTAGCCTGATGGTACCCATCCTAAATAACTGTAGCAAGTGTTATTTTTTACTACACCAAAAACCCTAGCTGCACACATGGTTGCAACATCAGCTTGGTGAAGTAGTCAGGTACTTCCACTAAGTAAAGATCTGCAGTACTCATGGTAGCCTGATCCTCCTTAGCCTCCTAACACAGGAATGATGGTGTGAGGATGGATAGCACAGCTGCAGCTCTCCCATGTCTGCCATGCACCATTAGAGGAAGAAGGGATTCAAGCCTCTGAATACCAAAAGCAAATATTAAATGGCTGCTATGGTCCAGCTATCTCCATCCACCTTCTGGGTGAAGTGGACACGGGTGTCACCAAGCCCATTTAGACCAAACAATCTTGCTTTGCACCTTGTATCAGAGATGCTTCAGAGCATATTACATATTCAATGACTAAGTTGCTGCAACAGTTTGAGTGTCATTTGGAGACTGGTGCAAATCTGGCCTCAGATCATGCCAAGGTGGTGAAGTGCACTCCCACAGTCTACATTAACTGAGTCTAGTTTAGGCTGATTTTAAATTAACCTGCTACTAATGTATTTTCATTTTGGCGTTGTCAAACCATGCTAGCAGCACAGCTCAGGAAAGTTTAGTAACCTAACAGATTAGTACAGAAATATCCACAACTGTACAATAATTATAATTAAAAGGTGAAGCCAGATGATCTTGGATATGCACAGATGTGTGATAATCAACCACTGCAAACTGTGTACAGATGTAAAAGCATACGGGCAGCTAAAGTCTTCTAAAAGCAACTTTCCTTGAGATTAGACTGTTACCAGACCAAGTAAGCAGCCTTGTTGTGCCAAAGTGCTCTGTAAAGAGTAAGAGAAAGTGAAGTATACATTTCAGTGTACTATGAGCAGCTCTTTCTTTTCTGGTTTAACATTCAGTATAGCCACACTGGGGAAGTTGCTCGAAACCTTCATCTTTTCGTGTTTACTACTTAAAACATTCACTATCAATGCCACTGCCTTCTGCAGGACTTTCTAGTTCTGTCTTGCTTCAAATTCAAAAGGCCGAAAGGTAAAAATGTTTACTCAGTCTCTGCACAAAATATCTCTCCATAAAAAGTTTGCCACAATATTTACAGCAGAGGTTACTCAAAGGTGAATCCCACAGATTTGCTACACAGGCATCACCAGATGCTAGTTAGAGAAAGGTTTTTATTTACCGCTGTGTTTACAGTGACTGAATACTACAGGGAAAAAAAAAACAGTGACCTATTTATGTTGCATCTTCTTTGTAATAATTAATGCTATGCAATTGTGTCTGAATATTTATATATGCAGATATTGAAGCTTTTTCCATGTTAACAGAAGTAGCATAATGGGAAAGCATAGCCCAAGCTTGCTTAAAGTAAATTGGCACCAAAACCGTAATACTTCTTTGTGCTAGGTGTGAAGACATACCAAGACAGGAAAAAATAGATGATCCTAGTGATGGTCAGCAAAGGGCATGCTCTGTACCAGGGTCTGGTTAGTACAGAACATTTACAGCTTACTGACATTACTGAAATGTTTGAGCAAAACAAGATAAGAAATGCGCCCTGTTTAGTTTGCAAGATTTTGATGAACATATGGAGCATCCTGCTGGTGAGCAAGTGAGGTTTACACCCAGTCTCTGGTATGAATATTGCAAGTCTGCAACATGCCAAGAATTGATCATTTAAATTTATACTTCTGAGTATGCTGTATAACGATCATAGACACCTAGTTGTGTTTGATCAACCTTGTCCCCCAAGGAAAAGATGTAGGGAAAAGGGTATTTTTTTTAATCATTGCTGCTGTTTTGCTGTTTGTGTGGGGAATTTATTAGGATTTGGTTTTCGGTTTTGTTTTGATTTTGTTGGGCTGGGGTTTTTTTGGTTGGTTTGTTTGGGGTTTGGGAGGGCTTTTTTTGTTTAATTGCTATTCCATATATACTTGATATTGAATAGGAACTATGAAGACCTGAACCGTAGTTTGAACATTAAGCCAAGTACATGTTACACAAATCTCATACACATTAAATACAGAAGGTCCAGCAATTCAGTGATGCCCCACTGAGAACAAGAAAAATGCAGCACCCAGGGAAAAGAAATAGACAAAGATAGAGGAATTTCTTGGTGGATACAGATGGCCAGCACCTGCCGAGACCCCTGAGGAGAGTTGAAAGCATAACAAGGCTGGCAATGAGCATTGTGGCTTGCTTTCTAAGGTCTGAGAAGACTAGATCTAGAAACAACCGCAAAAGCATTGACAAATTTACTCAGGCTGGAAATGTCTCTGAAAACTGGAAACACTTGCATTTTGGCTCCTCCTGAGCTGCAAAACAGGGGATCAGTGGAGTACTCACCAGCTGACTTCAGTGAACTGAAGACTAAATGCTGCAGAAGTTTAGGTTCTGACCAGTCTAAGCACACGAGACCTCCTGGAAGAGCAGCCTGGGAGAACTCTCTTGAATTCAGAGAGATATCAGAAAAAGCACGTTTAAGTGGCTCCAATGAGAAAAAGATTTGGCACTGGGGAAGAATGACTGCAGCTGGGGGCATCTCCTTGGCATTCAAAGTACGGATAAATTAAACCAATAAGTAATTTGGACTCACTCAGAATTGAGTTTTTGCTAGTACCAAAGGCAAGTGAATTTCTAAACAGTTTACCTTTGACTTATATACCCAATGGTGAGATATACAGAGAAAAATGTATTGTTCTCAAAGATAACAGGTATGAACATATGGGTTCTGGTCTGCATTCATTAAGAATAAGTTGAGGATTTATCCAAACTTCCTTTCACAGCTATATTTTAAAAAGCTGAGCAAGAGTGAGGGGCTAGGACACAAACTGAAGCAACCTAACACCCACTATTAAATGTCTCTGATTCAAGTCAGAAAGCGAAGGGTAAAATATACATACTCATGAGTAAAATATTGAGGGAACATAGTCAGTGCATTTCAAAAATCATACATGAACCTATTAAAATCAAACTGCTAGGATGGTCATTGCATATGTATGAACACTTCAGCAAATCAAGACTATTTTTAGATTATACACAATGTCTTGCTGTGGAGAGTTTTCTTGAAAAAACTCCTGATAGAAGCAACTTTTAGTATATTGAAGAATACTGAAGAAACTTTTTAATAATTACAAGTGAAAAATTGTATTGGCTCAAAAGAAAGAGTCAAAATGAGATAATGGCACTAATTTTACTTTTCTATCAGTTCTGTCTCATGTGGTTCTACATTACGATTTTTCTCCAATTTGATGAGGATGAGCTAAAACTTGCTTTATTTTTCTCAATGAAAACAATTTGGGCTCTGCAGTTTTCTTTCTTTTCTATAGTCTGTATCTCAAGACTGAATTGACTAATGCCTCCTCTCTAACAGCAAACTACATCGATCTTTCCTGGATTCTCTAATTGTTTGCTTGACATTTACTACCTTTGCTGCAACAAAAGTAAAGTAGACAGCCAACAAAATCAGAGTATGGGGAAAACTTACAGATAGCACCGTGACTGGTACCAGCATATCCTGGTATCTGCAAATCTGATGAATAAGATTGTGCTGAGACAAGAATAACTTGGAGTTACACTATACAAATCTACTTTCAGGTAGCTGTTCAAAATTCAAAGATGCTGAACTTATTAAAAATGAGCCCTACCTGCCTCTCTATCCATTAATATATAGACCTATGTTTAACCTGTCAATTGCAATTTATCTGGTGTTTTTTTTTTTTGTTAATTCAGACTATTGGTAAAATGGCAGCATTTGAAAGTATGTTGAAAGAAGAAGGTTAAAATTCACAAATTGTATGTTTTCAAAACAGTATTTTAAGACTGTTCTCAGTCATCAAAGACACAGCTAGAATGATATCTAGGAAGATCACACAACTTGCTATCCCTGACAAACCCAGATCATCTTCAAATAACCTGCTTGTGCTGTACCCCTATGGCAACATATTATTTCACAGTTGTAATAAAGGCCAAAGATATGCTGAGCTTTAACAGAAAAGACTGTGTCTGTAAAACATTATTAGGGAGACCATTTTCAAGGAGCCCATGACATTTCAACAGAACTTGAGGACAAATTAGTCATGGTCAGGAGGGCTCTTGAACAGCAAAGCAAGACATCTGACAAATAGCTTAAAATTCAACAACTACCTCAGTGAATTTCTGAGTATTACATCATCTTGTGACCCATTTTATCTTAAATAGAAACAGAAGAAAACCACAGAGATTAATAATCCCATTTGAAATAAAAAAGGATATATCTTGATATTCCTAAATATCAAATCAGCCTTAAAAGAAATTTCTCTTACGTACATTATATATCTGTTGTCTTAAATTTGCATTTTTTATAGAACAGTAGAATGTCTTGTACCTGACGAAAAGATTGGAGGGGAGGCATAGGAGAACTGCTGTGTCCTGTGAACAATTCTGTCTTCAAATGCACTACCTGGAAACCTCCAGTTCCCGTCTCAAAAAAAGAAAATAATTTCCATTCCCTGTTGATCTCAATTGAGAAGTCTTCTATGACAATGACAATTTTATGTCAAGATTAGGTAAATTGCTATGGAGAAACCGTAATAGAGTTTGCATTTGTTGATAGAGTATTTGAGTACAATAATACTTGGTAGGTTTACTTATCCTCCTTCTTCTTTAATATCAACAGAGAAACCAAGCAGTCTGTAATCTTTTTATAGGAGGGGAATTCAGAGGAAACAATATTTTAGCCAACAGAGGTAAAAGCTCCAAAGCCTTTTATCTGACTTAATGGAATTTCTCTGTTCCTGTAGCAAAGAAATAGCGTCATTCTGGTGTCAGTAAGTACCTTACACTAGTACGATAGGCCTTTTATTTCAACATTTATAAAAGCCTAGACCCTAAAGCCTTACATCCTGCACTTTGTCCTTCTGACTAAAGGACAGACTGTACTGATACACAAAGGTGACAAAGAAGTGAAAGAATTCCAGAAGAGAATAACGTTAGAACATGAGGCTTAGTATCTGGGATGAAAACATTTCTTAAAAGAAATAAAAAAGGAAAAAGAGCAAGATGACTGTGACATACAGATAAGGGAGAAGAAAGGTGGATTTTTATCTTAAGGATGCTCAGCTTGCAAAACAGATACTGGCTTGTGGAACATATTGTTCAGTTGCAGAGGAGCACTAGCACCTAATATCAGACGTTAGCTCAGTTTCTTCTTCATTGGATCCTTCCTGTTTTCTCTTTTTCTGTTTTACGTTTAAAGTTTGTCTTGGGGATTCTGAAACAGGTTTTAAACAATCACAGAAGGAATGCTTGACTCATTGTGCATAACAGGGACCTTGACTGTAATTTAGGTGGACTGCTCAGGCTACTTAGATTTAAACAATTTGTAGGGATAGCAAACTTCAACTACATTTGACAGCAGATGAATGTCTGTTTGTATTACGGCCATCAAATTCACTGCCTGAAGGCTTGTAAGATGTTCCTCATAATGGAGACTTTCAGCTGTTGCCTAAAGCATCTGCATAAGGCAGCATTCCCCCAAGAAGGCAGAGGACCTGTAGGTCCACCACAGGACATAGGAATGTCAGACGATAAAAAGGGAATGAATATATTTCTCAAAAATGTGCCTGTAATCTCAGAAATTCCTGACACATTTTGTAAACCTTTCAGAAAGAGAATTTTATATTGTGTCCCATGGGATGTCATCTAACAGAACAATAAAACACATGGAGATGAACTGAGAACACAACAGAACTCTAATACACTACAGATTTTTCAATCTAATTATATTTTATGACATTAACTCTGCATCCTTTGTGAAGCAATTTTCTTGCAGGAATATATTGGTTTGTTTTTCTGTTAAAAAACCAAAAATATAACCGTTCTTAGAAAATGAGCTATTGGAAACTTTAACAAAAGTTTGCTCTTACCTTATTAGATACACTTCCCTAGCAAACAAAAAGGAACTATAAGAGTGAAAGTGCTGAAACAGGCATGGAGTAGAAGAAACCAGAATCATAGAATCATTAGGACTGGAAAGGACCTTAAGATCATCTAGTTCCAACCCCCCTGCCGTGGGGAGGGATAGCTCACACTAGACCACGCTACTCAAGGCTCTGTCCAACCTGGCCTTGAACATTGTCATGCCCACCTACTTGGCTGACCATAAGAATCACTAAAAATGACATTGTGTTCTTACGGGAGGTATCTGGGGCATGATGTTTGGAAAAGCTGGGCTGACAGTAGTTAGTAAGGACTGACTACCTGTATTATTCAGAAAGTCTGCAGTGTTTAAAACTATGAGACATTGCAGCTCAAGTCTGTCCAATGCAATTCTCTCAGCTCTGTTTTACACAACCTGACATTAGTTTTACTGTGACTAATGCTCCCGCAGGGTTAAAGTTCTGTTAAGAGAAAGATCAAAGACAAATTTCTTCCTCCTGGTCATTGTAGCATTTATGTTCACTTCCAGTGACTTCTACCCTGCAAGTGAGCACCACCTTGTGAAGTTCTGTGCTTGCATGCTGGCTTCTGCGTAGATATGAACTTTGAGTTTACCTCTCCAATAACACTTCTAAGGGACTGACTGTGAAACGGTAATTCCTAACCAAGAGAACAAACAAGTTTTCTTAATGTTTTCTATAAGTGCTTGCATTAAAAAAGTAGCATTTCACGAGGCAAGAAACAATTTAAAAAACAATGTATGCTTCTGCTCAAGCAAAACATCGTCCAGTTGAAAAATAATGTAAGGTTTTTTCATTACCCTTAAAGCAAGATAAATAAATCAGATAAATCTATATCATGAAAAAGTAAAAAAGGAGCACTGTCTTCCTAGGCTGCTATAGAAAACTTATGCAATGAGAATGCTCTAGACTGTCTTATTCAAAGCTGCTGTAGCTTCATCATGCTGCTAGGGCTTGGCAAAGCAAAACAAACACGTCGCAAAGGAAGCAGCAAATGTTTTAGTCCCATATTAAAGTCCTGCTACAGGACTAGAAAGCACAATCTTTTAGATCCCAGAATATCTCATGCCTCTGAAACTGTTTCTACTTCCACAGAGGGTCTCCACATCCCAATGTATAGCCCCAGAATTCCCATCTCACAGCCTCCCCGCTCCTGTTGCAGTCTTCTTCTGAGCATCTCCTGATTTTTCCTACCTTTCAAGGACACACCTCTCTCTCAAAATCATTTTGCTGCCAAACTGCTCATACAACAGCCTGCAATTCTCCCATGTCTCAAATATGTCTGCACCCTTGCCAAATCTCACTCCTCCATCTTTTCCTTTCTTACAGAAGAGCTGGTGATCAATGTAACAGGCCACTTTTTGGATGCCAGATTGACCTATTAAAACATATGGACTGGAAAATTAATTAAAGTGACCTGACATAGCTTGTTCTTCACAAATCCAGGTAGCTGTTATTCATCTGCATTGCTCTCTAAGTCTGTTCTTATGTGTTGCTTCCATGATTATATATTCCATAATTTACGCAGTGATTAAATAGAAAGATTTACAATTACCCTAACTACTCTTTCTTTAAGGCACTTACTGTGATCACCCTTCCCCTATCATCCCTGACTTCCCATCATTACCAGATTACCAGACCTGTGATTTTTCAGTCACACCATCCCACCCCATAAATGAGTAACTAGAAGCTCTGATGAGTAACTAGAGTAACCACATAAACAAGTAACTAGAAGCTCTGAAGCCATAGGTGGCTTCTGGCATGAACAGCTGGGTTAAGCTAGCATTTAATTCTTTGTTGAATAAATCCAGCCTGCAAGTCAATGCATGCAACAAGTTCAAAGATCAGGAAAATAACTAATTAGGTGCATAATAGAAGTTACTAAGCCAAAATAAAATTCAGATAGGCTCAGAAGTAGAAGAATGTGATCTTTCTCTGTTTCTTTCTTCAGGTGAGTGGAAGAAGAAATCATTAGATTTAGAAAAGCTTCTTTTGTTACCCCTATTTTTATTGCAACAAGGAGATGGGAACTAACAAGACTTCCAGACCCACATATTTAACTTACTACTCAGACAATATTAAACTATGTGAAAGCAAGTGTCGTAGACAAGGTACATTACTGCTCCAAAAGAAAAAGTACTCAGTTCTCAGGTTTAGTAATTCATGATGCAGTGGATTGCCTACATCAACCTGCAAATCTTCACCTAAAACAGACTAACTCATATTTCCAAAGGAATCTTCACCTCACACCCCTTCCCAGGATAACAGGGTGGCATTTTTAGCATTCTGGCAAATCTCTAGCAATAACAAACTGTCAACTGGTAACTGGGCAAGATCTCACAGAGAGCTGAGAATAAGAGCAAAGCTAAACTTTCAGGCTAGACACGTAACAGTGACAGCTCTTGGTATTAATTAATTACTGTGCTAGAATTATTCTGGGCACAAGCTCACACACAGTATTTTACTGTTATGCTACTAGCCTCTTGTATTTATTTTGTTTGTAGCAAACCTCAAGATGTAACCTACACTGAAAGTATACAGTTTCAGACTTTTTCTCTATCAATCACAGCTGGATTCTTAATAATGACTATTTTTATAGCCGTGCATCTACATAACTTAGTTCTATCTTCTGATTTTTTTTTTGTTCTTAGGCTAATGCTAGCCAAGATAAGGCACTTACCTAATATTTCAAGCTGAACTTAACCATGGTAAAAATTAGAGTATGAAAGAAATTTTTCTGATGCACATTTTAATATAATATCTAGTAGTTAAACAAGGCAGTGCATCACTAGTGCATCACAGATCATGATTAGCCAGCAATATTCAGCCTCATACATTTTTGCATGCAGTACTTTAGAGAAAATTTTAATCATGGAATCATACAATAGTTAGGGTTGGAAAGGACTGTAAGATCATCTAAGTTCCAACCCCTCTGCAAATGTCTTCTCAAAAAGAAAATATTTCCAGTGTAGTCTGCAGTGACCTGCTCCTCACTGGAAAAGCATGGAGGTAAATGACAACCAAATCAAATACCTCACACAAACAATAAAAATATCTTTTCTTTGTACATAGCATATAGCTGAATGTTCAGGATGTTCGTCCTGCTCCATGACACAGCTCTATCTGCATCCTTGTCTTCACAAACTAAAACATTTAAATCCGTTCCCCTTATTTTTCCCCTCTACTCTCTTCTCATGAGGCTCTACCTGGAGCATTGTGTGCAGTTCTGGTGTCGTCAACATAACAAGTACATGGAGCTCTTGGAACAAGTCCAGAGGAAGCCATGAGGATGATCAGGGGACTGGAGCATCTCCCATACGAAGACAGGCTGAGAAAGTTGGGGTTGTTCAGCCTGGGGAAGAGAAGGCTGCGTGGAGACCTCATAGCAGCCTTCCAGTATCTGAAGGGGGCCTATAGGGATGCTGGGGATGGTGGACTCTTCATTAGGGGCTGTAGTGACATGGTAAAGGGGTAATGGGTTCAAACTTAAACAGGGGAGGTTTTGATTGGATATTAGGAAGAAATTCTTTCCTGTGAGGGTGGTGAGGCACTGGAATGGGTTGCCCAAGGAAGTTGTGAGTGCTCTATCCCTGGCTGTGTTCAAGGCCAGACTGGACAAAGCCTTGGGAGGCATGGTTTAGTGTGGGGTGTCCCTGCTTACGGCAGGGGGGTTGGAAAGGGGGGTCCTTTCCAACCCTAACAATTCTATGATTCTATGATTCTAAGGCCAAAACTAAAAGCATGATTTATTGTTTCTAAAAACATTAGATGCCAGTAATATAAATGTAAAAGACTTACCCTCTTTGCTTATCTCTGCAATTGTAACCCATTCCAAGGTAATATGAAATCCACTTCCTTTTGTGTCCAATTCATCTTTTTCTACCCTAAGAAGCAGCACAGCTACTGAATGAGTATCAGATTTTACAAATGAAACACTGTGTGCTACAGTAAATGGACTTCCTAGTTCTTCATTAAACACAATCTAGAAGACAAAAATGTAGTATAAAGTCAGTCAGTTAAAATTGGAAGTCTTGCTCTTTCTCAGAAAGCAGTGAAAGGCTCCAGTGAATGTCAAAGCAACTAAACCTTGCTTCCCACAAACCACATTGGCAGAGAGGTTATTATTGCTTATATTATAAAATCATTATATGGGCCATTAAACAAAGCATAAAGAAAACGCCTGCATTATGGCTGTTTACTACAATAAGTAGAGGCACAACTGACAAACAGAACAGAATCCATAAACACAGCATATCAACCGAGGGAAACAGTCTCACATTCAAGATACAGGCATTTCACCAAGGCCCTCACCCCTTCTCTAGGCACCCCAGCATCCTGAAAACCTCTGCAGAACTTGACATGTGAAAACAAGAAGTAAAAAGGTCCAGTGCACTGGCTGCCAGTGTTTAACCATCAACCACTACTGAGGGGACAAGGGTTCTCTTTATTTGGCTACTATCTTTACAAAGAGATTCAGTTTTCCTTCTCTATAAAGTTGGAGGGGAGTAAGATACAAAAACCTATAATGAAATGAAGGAGTATAATATTCATGCACAGGAGAAGCTAGGGTTGCAAGTTTTTATTTTTTTTATACATACAATTTGAAAAAGTCCATCCAGTATTTAGATGGGACTAGGTGGGCAGAGTATATAAATATGTCATATTGAAAGGTTAATAAACACTACTGTAAACATTAAAAAAATCACAGAAGAGGACTGCACATCTTGTAGTTTGAAACATTCAGCAACTGGTATCTCTAGCTAGAAGTTTTAATTTTAGAAACTATGTATTTCAGCCTTTCTCAAAACCAGTACTTATCATCAAAACACCTAAGAACATAAAAATGAAATGAATCCAAACAGCAAAGAAGAAGAAACAAAACATTGGCACACAAAAGAAAAAAATGACAAGGAATCAACCTAATTGATTCTATGATTTTCTGAATCCAAACTGCAGTGGCTGAACAATTCTAGGCTCAATCCAGCTGTTGTTACTGAAACCAGGTAAGGTTTGAGGATTTATGGGGTTGGGATGCTAACATCACTCTAAACCACTGGGTGCTATACATACTCAGAAAGTTAATTTTAAGTGTGACAGAACCTCAACATATAAATCTCATGTTTTTGTTAGCACTGGTAAGTCCAATGTCACTTATTTATGCACCAGCATTCTCATAGAACAGAATAAAAAACAGTTGGTATTTATTACCAACCATCTAAAGAACAGGATGACTAATTTCCTAGTTACTCAACTCTCAAAAGGTGTAGAAGGAGCTAATCCATCACGCTGAAATCTTCCACTTCGGGACATATATCCGAGTTCCTGCCAGTATTAAAACCTCCTTGACTATTTCAGAAGCTGCACTCTAACAGAGAAAAGAGATGTGAAATGTGCCAGATTTATACCAGGTTCATCTTTCATGAATAAAGAGGAACTAACCACAGACCACAAGAGTCATAGTAGCTCAGACAGAAATGTAACTTAAATTACATTTGCTGTGTTCAGGAAGAATAACCAATACCATGATCAGTGTGGGAAGATCACAAAATCACCTCAAGACTCTTTCAAATAATTTAATCATAAGAAACACAAAAACCATACTTCAGATGCAATTTTAACAACTTGAAAAACAATTTTAAGTAAAAATATTAAGTACCAATAATTTTCCAAAGCCAAGTGCATAAACCAGAAATCTCCTACTTTAAAAATGAACATCGCTTTTAGCTTGGTTGATAATAATTTCAGACTTTAAAAATATTGTATATTATTCCACAGGCTAGTTGAAATAGCAAACAATAAAAAATAGGTGGGGGTAGAATCCTAAACAGGCATATAAATGGGTAAGGGAAAGATGAAATGGTGTTAAGAAAAAGTTCCAAGTAGACAATCACTTAGCCACGTATGTAGAAACACTTTCTGTTAGATTTTTCGTTCAGTCAAAATGTCCCCTTTCCAACACTTGCATTTCAGCTACTTTGTGCATAAAAAACTCAATCCGTCATTACTCACTGAACACAATCCTGTATCAGTGATAGAGTTATGATATAAAGCTTAATTCTTCACATTACATACATACAATTCTCATCAGAAATACAAGAATAAGAATGATTTGGTAGATGTACAATTCTTAAATATGTTATTGCAAGACTTACCTCCCACTTTTCATATGTACTGTTTCCACGCTTGCCTGATTTAATTAAATACAGTCTTCCTGTACCATCAGAAAGGGTAACCCATGTGGAAGATGAGAAGTGTATTGAGGCACAAAGGCGATTATCGTAAGCTGTCAAATCTGTAGGTAGTCGGAAAACTTCTCTTGGTTTTTGCAGAGCAGTGTCCTGTAAGGGCACAAACACCTGCTAAGACTTTATGAAGCATTTATCAATTTCAGTAACTACTACAGTCAAATTAAGAATAACAAATCTCAGTAGCAACTCACTAGTTTCTTTGTGCAGTTGAGTATGTTTGGAAACAGGGGGTAGCAAGCATCATTCCCATGTATGTGGGAAAAGTGGTGGGATTTCATTATTGATTTCTGTTTACTGAAAACGCAAGTGTTCTATAACTGATACTTCAGCATTCAATTTTTTCTTTCCATTTTACAGCACTAGTTACTTAAAAAAGGATTTTCACTATTTTTCCACTAGCATTACATATAAACACCTACCTCAAATAATTCTAGTCCCAGTAAAAATGTGGAGACTTTAAAGAAATAGCCACAGAATTGTATTGAAACTAGTTCATAAAACCTCACTTCTGAATTAAAGAGAATTTTAGCCTATTCTGTCATGCAGATATCAAGCCGATATATCATTTCTCAGCTTTCCTAGAGCGGTCATTTTATTAAGTCATTTTATTAACTGTGATTAGCTAACAAAGCTGGACTAATTCATACCATATTTACAAATAATTTTTCCATCACATTATGATTATCCTATGGAGTTAAATAACAGTCAGCAGCCAGTCACAAGGGGTATTCTCCAGGGGAACAGTACTGGGGACAGATCTGTTTTATTTCTTTATCAATGATCTGGATGAAGGGATCAAGTGCACTCTCAGTAAGTTTGCAGACAACACCAAGTTGGGTGGGAGTGTTGATCTGCTGGAGGGTAGGAAGGCTCTAGAGATGGATCTGGACAGGCTGGATCAATGGACTGAGGCCAACGGTATGAGGTTCAACAATGCTCAGTGCCAGGTTCTGCATTTGGGTCACAACAACCCCACGCAACGCTACAGGCTTGGGGAAGAGTGGCTGGAAAGCTGCTTGGCAGAAAAGAACCTGTGGGTGCTGACTGACAGAGCGGAACATGAGCCAGCTTGTGCCCAGGTGGCCAAGAAGGCCAACAGCATCCTGGCTTGTATGAGAAATAGCAGGGCCAGGAAAGTGATCACCCCCCTGTACTCGGCACTGGTGAAGCCACACCTGGAATACTGTGTTAAGTTTTGGGCCCCTCATTACAAGAGAGACATTGAGGTGTTTGAGCACATCCAAAGAAGGGCAATGAAGCCAGTGAAGGGTCTGGAGCAAAAGTCTTAAAGTGGAGCAATTGAGGGAACTGGCGTTATTTAGTCTGGAGTAAAGGAGGCTCAGGGGAAACCTTCTCACTCTCTATGTGGAAGGGGATTGTAGCAAGGTGGGCGTCAGTCTTTTCTCCCAAGTAACAAGCAATAGTACATGAGGAAATGGCCTCAAGTTGTACCAGGGGAGTTTTAGATTAGATGTTAGGAAAAATTTTTCACCAAAAGGGTTACTGAGCATTGGAACAGACTGCCAAGGAAGT
>JBCJKH010014716.1:10002-28852 GCA_039877255.1 Loriculus beryllinus | reverse complement strand
CTGAAAGCAACACTAAATGCTTAAGGAAAACAGAATTCATTCACCACTACCTTTCAGTTTGTTTAGAGGCAGCGGGGCCATGCCGCTAACGGGCGGGCTGCCCGGTGCGGTGGGAGCCATGGCGGCCGTGGGGCCCATGAGCCTGCGGGACCTGCTGCTGGCCGCCACGGCCGGCGGCGAGGGGAGCGGCGGCGATGAGGAGGTGTGCGTGGTGGGCGTCTTCGGGAAGACGGCGCTGCAGCTGTGCTCGGAGAAGGAGGCCCTGGTGAACACCGTGTGCGACCGGCAGGTCTTCCCCCTCTTCGATGAGGAGGATGACCCCGACCTGACGGACGGCGCCTCGGGGGAGGAGGTGGACCCGGCCACTAAGGACTATAACCAGCTGCAGGCCTACTACAGCCAGGAGAACCGGGTGCTGTTCCTGGTGCTCACCAGCATCTGTGACACGCGGCAGCTGCTGCGGGCATGCGGGGACCTGGCGGCCACCGAAAGCAGGGAGGCGGGCCCCGGCCATCCCTCCGGTGGCTCCTCTCCACTGTCCCACGCTGAGGCCCACGAGTTCTGGAAGCACCAGGAGAAGCTGCACTGCCTGAGCCTCCTCTACCTCTTCTCCGTCTGCCACATCCTGCTCCTGGTGCACCCCACCTGCTCCTTCGACATCACCTATGACCGCGTCTTCAGGGCGCTGGATGGGCTGCGGCAGAAGGTCCTGCCCTCCATGAAGGCTGCCATCAAAGACTGCCCGATTGGCAAGGAATGGAAGCTCAACTGCAGGCCCTGCCCTCCACGCCTCCTCTTCCTCTTCCAGCTCAACGGAGCCCTCAAGGTGGATCCCCTCCCAAGCAGGGGCCAGGACCCCTGTGGTCACCTGGAAAAGCCACCCCCCAAGAAGCACTCCCCTAAGAGGAGGCTGCAGCATGCTCTGGAGGATCAGATCTACCGCATCTTTCGCAAGAGCAGGGTGTTAACCAACCAGAGCATTAACTGCCTGTTCACTGTGCCTGCTAACCAGGCGTTTGTGTACATTGTGGCCGGTGGGGTCCTGGATGGAGATGATCCGGTGGCCATGCTTCTTGAGCAACTCAGGAACAACTGCACCATGAGAGAGACTGACTCGCTGCTGGCTCCCACCCTGTCAGGACCCAGGAGGTATCAGATGATGCGGCACGGCAGGCAGCAGCTCTCCTTCCACGCAGAGAGCAGCAGCTCCAGCTCCTCTGGGCAGCTTGTGGACTGCACCCTTAAGGAGTTCTTGTGGCAGCACGTGGAGCTGGTGCTCAGCAAGAAAGGCTTCGATGACAGCGTGGGAAGGAACCCGCAGCCCTCTCACTTCGAGCTCCCAACCTACCAGAAGTGGGCTGCTGCAGCTTTAAAACTGTATGAAGTGACCATTGAAGGCAAAGATGATGACCTAACTACTGGGGAGCTGAGCTCAAAAATCATGGGTAGCATCAAGGTCTTGGAAGGCTATTTAGATATAGACACTAAATTCTCTGAAAACCGTTGCCAGAAAGCTCTCCCCATGGCCCACAGTGCCTATCAGTCCAACCTGCCCCACAACTACACCATGACAGTCCACAAGAACCAGCTGGCACAGGCCTTGCGGGTGTACAGCCAGCATGCCCGTGGCCCGGCCTTTCATAAGTATGCCATGCAGCTGAATGAGGACTGCTACAAGTTCTGGAGCAACGGGCATCAGCTCTGCGAAGAGCGAAGTTTAACTGACCAGCACTGCGTGCATAAGTTTCATCTGCTCCCAAAAGCAGGTAAAGAAGCTCCCTTGGGTTTCATGGTTTAATTTGATATCTGCTTTAAAATATTTTAGGCTGAAAACGCTGACTCTTTGCGTGTTTCTGGAATGTGAAAGCTTGGCAGCTTTAAAGTGTCATCTTCTTACAGCGGGATTAATTACAGCAAAGCTGTTGTACAGGTTTCTTTTATGTTGAGTAATGTTTAGGAGCAAGTCCACTGGCAGTAGTAATTTGGATTTCAGTAGTAACTCTGATTCTGTTTTGCTAATTAGAAGCATTGCACCTCCTAACAGCAGATGTGTAAGAGAGCAAAAGTTCACTAGGAAGTGCCCCCCTTAAACAGCTTGACTGATACCAGTCAAGGAGCAGAAACTGTCTGATACATATATATTGCAGGCAAGAGTATTTATGCCTTTAATGAAAAGGCTGTAAAACCAAAGAAAGTTCAGTTTAATGATATAACCTACACTGGAATTTTAAGTGAGAAAGGAATGTGTTGCTTGACAAACTGGTATTGCTGGCAAATAATTATGTATATAGCAAGGAGGAAGCAGTGGATGAAGGGAACTAAAGAATCTCTAGAAATTGGGAGCAATTCACCTGGGGTTTGACTGATTTTTGCTTTTAGGGGAAAAGCCAGAAGCAGACAGAAATCCTCCAGTTCTGTACCACAACAGCCGGGCTCGTTCCACTGGTGCCTGTAACTGTGGAAGGAAACAAGCTCCACGGGATGATCCCTTTGATATCAAAGCAGCTAATTATGACTTCTACCAGGTAACTGTTAGGTCCATGGTTTTGCTTCAAGCAGTGCTTTTGCTTCATTGGCAAAGTCTGTATTCTGAAGTGACTACAAGTAAGTTTCTCTTAAGCTTATCAGCTTGTAGATGTTGCTTGGTGAAGATATTTCTGGGAGAAGACTTTTGCATGATGGGCTGACCAGAACAGGCAGTTCCAGTCTTCACCAGTGCATGTACACAGGAGCATCTATTTACACTTCAAGTGTGTTGGTTCATGTGAATTTGAAATTCATTGTGTCTGTGGGCTGCATTCCCATCGCTGCTTTGGTTGTCACATAGTGCAAATCTCTTGAATCTTAATTGTAGCTGGTGCATGTTATGACGCTGAACTCCCACATCTCAGAAGTGGAAGATGGAAAGTTAACCACATTTTTCTTTCTCATAGCTGCTGGAAGAAAAATGCTGTGGGAAACTGGAGCACATCAATTTTCCTGTATTCCAGCCAAGCACACCCGATCCGGCACCTGCTCGGGATGAGTCGTCGCCTGCCCCTCCAGAAGGCGAGATTGAGAAACTCAAAGAAAAAGAACCTCAGACTCAGGGGGAAAGCACAGGCCTGAGCTTAGCCCTCAGCCTGGGACAGTCGACAGGGAGCTTGGGCACTTACCCGCCCGATGCCCAGGGTGGAGGGGACAACACAGAAAATCATGGACAGAGCGGGGACTCCAAAAGTGAGAAAAGGCCGAGCCTGGTCGATCGCCAGGCTTCCACTGTTGAGTACCTCCCTGGGATGCTCCATTCCAATTGCCCCAAAGGCCTTTTGCCCAAGTTCTCCAGCTGGTCACTGGTTAAGCTGGGGCCTGCTAAGGCTTATAACTTCCACACAGGCTTAGATCAACAAGGCTTTATCCCAGGAACAAATTATTTAATGCCTTGGGACATTGTCATCAGGACAAGGAGTGAAGATGAAGGGGACTTAGATACCAATTCCTGGCCTGCACCTAACAAGGCTGTTCCTGGAAAAAGAAGCGCGGTTGTGATGGGAAGAGGGAGACGGAGAGATGACATAGCTCGAGCTTTTGTAGGGTTTGAATATGAAGATGCACGTGGAAGAAGGTTCATGTGTTCAGGGCCTGATAAGGTCATGAAAGTGATGGGAGGGGGGCCAAAGGAATCTGCCATCAAAGCCCTCAATTCTGACATGCCACTGTACATCCTATCCTCGACGCAGGGACGGGGACTGAAGCCACATTACGCTCAGTTCATGAGGCTCTTTGTGGTGGTTCCTGATGCT
This sequence comes from Loriculus beryllinus, assembly GCA_039877255.1. Classification (NCBI taxonomy): domain Eukaryota; kingdom Metazoa; phylum Chordata; class Aves; order Psittaciformes; family Psittacidae; genus Loriculus; species Loriculus beryllinus. The sequence continues at coordinate 25,070 of JBCJKH010014716.1, read as the reverse complement.
CCACTGCAGATTACACTAACGCCTCAGGTAAGACACGAAAGAGGGAGTCTGGTGAGTGCAGACGGGGTTAATTGGTGCAGCATTAATTGCAGGACTGGAAAGCACTAACATGGTAGGCGAAGGGTATCAGAGGGGAGATACTGAAACAGGAGACTGCTCCTGATTGAAAACCTGCTTCAGATGAGTTCTGGAAGGCACTAGTCACCAAAAGTAGCTGTTTCATAAACAGTCTGTTTCTTTTTAAACTTCAAGATTGGTTTAAGGCAGCTTTATACTTTGTGTAAAGTAAGCTTTAAAAAATACTTTAAATACTTTAAAAAATACTTTATCAAGGATGAGTTAATGGCATTCCATACTGTAATAATTGTTTCTTTTAAAAAAGAGAACAAGTGGCTAATAATAAGAATGAATATATCATTTTAAATGTCAGAGAAACGCAGTCACTCATTGCTGAGATTAATTAGTCTTAGTTACCCTTTGAGTTTAGGAGGTGAAATGATGTTTGGTTTTTAGTTGGATTTTTTTTTTTTAAATATGTATTAAAAAATGGAGAAAAATCTCCATAAGAACCTGCTTTGCTGTGGAAGTTAAAGGCAGAATACTGACTGCAGCACCAGCATTTCAGTGCCAAGAACCTGCTTTGCTGTGGAAGTTAAAGGCAGAATACTGACTGCAGCACCAGCATTTCAATGCCATTTGCAATTTATCATGTTATTGTTTGAAACTGAGGCAAGCATTGAAGGTTCAGTTTGTGCTGATACTTTGCTCTTCATTCCCAACTTAAATCTGTAGCACAGCTTTTGACTTCTAAGGGAGTGTTTTTATTATGAATATCTGTGATGCTATTTGGTGTGTCTTTCACATCAGTTTCTCATGTGAATAAGACTTTCCAAAGCTTTTAATGTGAATCATACAAAGGACCTATTAAATGTTGCTGAAATCCTTGAAAATTCCCATTGGTTTAGAGGGAGGTAACAGCTCAGGGATGGATAACTGTGGTGCAGTATTGAAATCTGATGTTAACGCCCTAAGGGACAAACAGCTTGTGTTTGTATTGGAGATCACTTTGGTAGGATGTAATCTGCAGCCTTAAATTTGACATCTTCGCTGTGGTGAAACTGGAAATGGAGTCTCACAGGAACAGCACAATGATTTCCTGGAGGGGTTTTTTTTGTTGTTATTTTATTTGCTTTTTTGGTTTTAATTCTAATGGTGTTTCATTATCTGCTCACACTTCCTTTTCATTTCAGGTTCAGCCAGGGCCACCACCTTGCCCTGTGTTTTACCCTGAGAAGCAGGAGATAACTCTGCCATCTGACGGACTGTGGGTTCTGAGGTTTCCTTATGCATACGTTACAGAACGTGGCCCCTGCTTTCCTCCCAAAGAAAGCCAACAACTTATGAGTTACAAAGTTCTCCGAGGAATACTGAAAGCGGTTACACAGTAGCAATTATTCTGGTGGACTGGTTTTTGTTTGAAAAGACTATCTTCATCCCAAATGGATTCTGATTCATGTCTGTTACCCAACAGCTATCTCTGCAGTGAGGGCTGCTGTATTTTGCTGGAACACAGTCGGTTGGAAGTAAGGTCTGATGGCACAGGAAGGAATCAGACACATGGGAGTTTTCCATTTATTACATCTTCATATGTAAAAAAATAAAAGCTGGCTGGCAATGTGCTGAGCCTGTACTACCACATGTTTTGAGAATTGTGCTTTTCTCCATCCTATCCTTCTAGACACACAGTTAGGAATATTTAAGAATTAGCATTGCCTGAAATGAAGTTCCCTTTGCCATATTGAACCAATAATGAGCTGAATCTTTCATCTTTTCCTAAACAAGCTATTTCTGTGTAAACAATAGATGCTTTTAATGTGGGTTGCCTTTGATCTTGTCTTAAAGGGATTTCAGTTCTGATCTGTATTAATTCCAAAGTCAGAAACTGGGCTTATCTATATCAAGGTGAGATATTTTGCTGTATTTGTATTCGCAGATCAGATTTTGTTAAAAGGCCAACTTAATTTAATATTTTGGAATGTCACATCTCTTTGGAAACTAAACCTGCTGGTATGGAATTATTGAAAACGTAGAGCTTGTTCCTTTTAAGCAACCACAGCTTACTTGTCAGTCTAGCTTGACTTGCAGTGATTAAACAGACTTCTTGCGAAAGGACAGCTTTGGCCTGGTTTGAATCAAATTGAGGGAGTTTGGTTTCCAGATGTGCTGAGGCGGCTGAAACCCCCTGAGCTTTGCATGCGGCTGTTGGTGCCAAAACATTAATCATGGTCAATCAACTCCTAACTTTTAGTCGAGGTAAGATGCATTAGTGCCAGTGGCTGCAGGTGGAGGCCTGAGTTTCTAGAATATCTGTTTTTAATTAGCATGCGTACAGAATTTAATTTGCTGTAATACAGTAATTATACTGCATGGCCAGAGTTGAGATCTGCTTTGTGTTCAGTACATCTCGAACCAGCCGGGTGTGGAAAACGCGGCCGCGTATCAGTGAACTCAGCGGTACCTCACGATACTCTCGACGCGTTCGCGGTTACCAAGCACTTTAGCGGTGCTCAAGCACTAAGATGAGAAGCGCCGCAGAGAACGGTTATCTCTGAGAGACGCGGCCATGCCACGGGGAAAGCGAGACGGGGAATGAACCCGTGCAGCTGGAGATGGCCGGTTCCGGTCGCTAACCGCTTTTACCAGTGCAAGGTGTGACAGCGGCCGAGGGCCCCGCCGTCCACAAGCGGAGCGCCTCACGGCCGAGCCGCCGAAGGGTAAGGCAGGGGTCCCCGCGCCTGCGCGCTGGGGGCGGCGGTGCGGCTGCGCGGCAGAGGCTAGCGCAGCGCTGGCGTCTGGTTGAGACGCGGGCTGGGACGGGCCGGGCCGAGCCGAGCCGAGCCGAGCCGGGCGGGCGGCGGGACACAACCGGCGAGAGGCGCACGATGTCGGCGGCTCTGTACGTGCTCTCCACGCTGGGCGGATACGTCCTCACCTCGGCGCTGCTCCTCAAGTGTCCGGGGCTCCTTCACCGGCCCAAGCGGCAGCGCTTCCGTTGCCGGCACATCTCCCACCGCGGCGGTGAGTGCGTGAGGGAGGAGAAGGGGATGTGCCCGCTGCGGGCCCGGGGCGCCGCTTCCCGCCCTCCCCTCAGGTGGGCTGAGGGGATCCCGCGGCTCCCCCGCTGCCTCAGTGCGGGCGGGAGCTCCGGAGCCCCGCGGAGGGTGCTGAAGGGGCCCTGGGCGCTGCCCGCCGTTCGCAGCGGGCTCCCTTCAGACCTAATTTTAGGAGCCACCTGCTGACCGGTGCTTGATTTCAGAGCTGAATCCATCTGCGAACAAGGAACGCGGCAGCCGAAAACTGCTTGTGTTACGTGGGTCGGGATGGTTCGCCTCTCAAACGTACATAATGATTCTGTACTATGGCATTTCTCCTCCTAATGAGAGAGGTGGCTTAAACCAGGTACCAAAGGTGACTCTTCTTGCCTCTAAACGCCTATGTGCTTTGCTTTCTGATTTCAGAAGAAACGCAGTTTGCCGTCACTTTGTTCTCGCTCCCCTTGCAGTCGCAGGCGGTTTAAATGGTTCAGTGCTGTGGTGAAACCGATCCCATTTTGAGAGTTTTGTCTCCTCCGTACACCTTGTGCCAAGGCCTCGTGGCTAGGCTGCTTGTGTCTGTCTGAAACGGTTTTAAAGTTTCTTCTACCTTTTCCTGAGTATTGGGGAGGAAAAAAATACAGGAAATTGTATTTTCCTGTTCTGTGAAGATCAGTTCCGTGCTTTCCCCTTCTGCCTCATTTAGTTCATGAAAAGTCACTTTTCCAGTAAACACGGGAGATAGGCCAGATGCCGAGTTTAGCCAGTTTTCAGTGTCACATCTCATGCTGTGTTTAATCACATTTGTAGCCAATGGTCCTTAACTACTGCCTTGAATTATCAAAATACAAAAGCTAGAACTTATCTCTTACTGATTTTATTACTCGCATTTATTTTGTTTGTACATCAGATTAAGTTTTGTTGTAACTCTAGTTTCATGTAAAGCATAAAATGTGCCTTTTGCTTTGGGGTGCATATATTAGTGGTTTCCTGGTGGTTTTTCATTCCATGAACAAAGGGTCTCAGTTTTGATTGTTACCTGTTCAGCTGTTTAAAAACTTTCAGATGACTTTGGAGCTTGCTTTTGTTTTCACTTCTTTACAGTGACCTTAGTTAAGATAATACAGCTCTGAGCCTGGAGAGGAAGTGTTTTGACTAGTTGCGCTAAGCACCATTAGAACAACAGGAAAGCCTTACTCAATAGGAGGATTATTCATTGTTTTTTCAGAGACAAAGTCCACAGCCTTTGAGTTGTTCTGTGCCTGTGTAGTGTGAAATAACACCTGTGGTGGAGGTACAACCCTTAGCATTTGGGCAGCTTGCTGGCTGTTGGGTACTGTGAGACTGAAGATCACTTACTCTCTACTCTCTGTAGCGTTTACCTTGTAACTTAGATTCCTGTGAGGCTTAAGTTCTCATCGAGCTTTAGTCATGCTGTAGCTTTAGATGCAGTGTGAGGTTGCCTATTGCATTCCTGCTGTTAACTTAATAGATCAAGGTAATGCTTAACTTGTTTGGCTTTTTCTGTTCTGAATTTTAAGTCTGGGTTTTGATTTCGCTTCTTTCTTCACACAGGGATGTTCTTATGTTGGTTTATAGCTCATCAATGCAAGCTCCCCTGAATTATTTCTTCACTTCCTTATAATTTTAAAATTAGTCACTTCTGAGAAAAGTAACGAGGTCTTGATGCTCTAAGAGTCCTCTGCCAGTGCCAGCTTCATGGATTGGGTTACAGGGTCTTTGAGGCAAGGTAGCATGATGATTTTTACAGAATCACAGAAGAGTTGATATTGGAAGGGTCCTCTGAGGATCACCTCGCCTGACTAGACCAGACCAAGGGTGACTACAGCAGGTTGTTCACAACCTTGTCAAGTTAGGTTTTGAATACATCCCAAGGATGGAAGCTCCACAGCCTCTCTGGGCAGCCTACTCCAGAGTTTGATCACTCTTGCAATAAAAAAGTTTTTTTTCTTATGTTTATAAACTGTGTTTCCTGTATTTCAATTTGTTCCTGTTGCCTCTTGTCCTTTCCCTGGGTACCACTGAGGAAAGTCTGGCGCAGTCTTCTTTACTTCCTCCCTTCTGGTATTTATACACATGGGTAATACCCTCCAAAGCTTCTCTTCTCCAGGCTAATCCATTCCAGCGCTCTCAGCCTCTCACTGTATGCAAGAATCTTTTATTCCTAAATTCTCACAGCATCCCTTATTTCCTATGGGCTTGTACGAGTAGATCCGTGTCTGTCTTGTACTTTGGAGCCCAGAACTGGGTGTGTCATTCTAGATGTGATTTCACTGGTGCTGAGTAGGGGACAACAGCCACCTCCCTTGACCTGCTGGCAGTATTCTTCTCTAACAGCCTGTTCTGCTTACATCAGGAGGAAGAACCCTCCTTGAGTGGGTGCTTGACATTGACTCCATCTTGTCCCATGGTAATGCTTTCAAAGTTAGAATCTATAATTGCAATTTTTTGTTGTTACATTTTGGCTCATAGGATGCTGAAGTTTGCTGGGGAAGGTGATTTCTGTGTGGGAAATGCAACAACATAAGTGGATGAGACATGGATCTGGAGGTGCATTTAAGTACCTGTCAGAAGCCCTTTGGTCAGCCCAGCCTTTTCATTTTTAAGGAGGGAAAATGATTTAGCACATCAAATCACTTGCTTGTCTTAGTTCCCTTTTCTGAGTGTGGTTTGTGGAAGCCATGTTTCTAACCTAGAATTCCTGTTTCAGCTGATCTCTCGACTTTTTTCCTCATTTTCACAAAACTCTACAAGTCAGGCTTTTTGTTACCAACTGGTTTGACTTGCCATACCTACCTCCCTAACATGTGACTTGTCAAATCAGTCACTTTTAAGTTGTGTGTTTTGGACTTTCTGCCTAGGAATGTTAGGATACTGTTGGTTTGTTCACAAATTGAAGGCTGACTCAGGATTTTTCCCCTCTCTTACCATGCAGGATGCATGAGCTGAGTTGTCACAATTGATAAGTTATCTAAAACCTCAATTTTTATTGCAGTTAACTTGTGACTGACCATCCAAGTCCGTGCAGGTTTTCCCCATCTGTTAGGCAATCATTGAAGTATACAACAAGATTCTCATGCTCTACTCTATCCCCCAGTCACTTTTGCCACTTGGCTTATTCCTTAATTCTGCCCTCAAATTCCATAAAATATTAGTGAATGCCTGATCACAGAAGCTGCTGTGGATTTACTGTATCGGTTCATGATAAACAACACAGATTGAGTCATTATAAGTCAGTTAAGTCTTTTGTTGTCTGAACTTGCCAATGCAAGCTCACCTGATAATAACAATATTAAATTGCTAGTTGTGCCTGCATAGAATTGCATCGCTTTCATTAAGTAACTAAGCACAGACTTGTGTGAGGACTTACTGATGAGGGAGGGAGAAGGCACAAACAAGCTTTCCCACTCCCTAACCAGGCTGACTTTCAAAGATATTTATGTTGAGAATGATGACTTAAAGAGTTTACTCCTGCCTGAGAGAAAATGCTTGTGCCTTCATTTCTTAACTGGAGTTGATGTGCATTTCATTTCTGGTGTGCAAGGCCTCCTTTGCCAGCAGCACAAACCTTCGCGACACAGATTTGTGCTGTTTCATGATGTATTCTTGCACTGAGAAAGGAGGTTGTTGCCTCTTTGAGCATCAACTAGGTCACACGTTTAGGGAATATCAGCTTTAAAGAGTCTTGGGCACTTTTTTCTTTCCCTTTTGTTTTGGGTTGGTATTTTTTTCTTTCTTTCCTCTTGTCACCTTTCCTTGTGTTACTTCAGAGTTAGTGGGAGTGGACATTTTGCATATACTGTTCCTATGCCTGTAGAGCACATTGTTATAGCCAAATACAGTTCCTTTAAGGAAAAACGGCATCCAACCTCTGGTAAAACAAACCAAGACACATTTTGTTACACAAATCCAAGATAACAGTATTCTCCCCCTTCAGGAAGTTCTGTCTCTTGGGTCTCCCCAGTAGTTCAGTGGCAACAAGGATTTCTGACTCTAGCTTCATAATACCTCCAAATATTTCCTCAAAATATACGTATTTTATATATTATTTAAAAAAAAAAAATTCTTTCCACTGGGATTGAGGGGAGGAAAATGAATTTTCACGTGTTTTAGTTTTTGTTATTTTTGTAGGTGCTGGAGAAAACCTGGAAAACACGATGGCAGCCTTTCACCAGTGAGTACAAATGGAACTAATAATGCCTAAGTCAGCAGTGTTCTCCCTGCTTGCAATGAGTGAAGCATTCAATGAAGATATGACTTCATCAGTCGTTTGGGGCGCAATGTCCTCTTTCTGAAAGTCATCTCTCCTTTAGGTGACTTCTGTGGATTGCTAAACATCACTCCAATTTAAACAGGAAGGAACTGGGATATCGCAAACTATGAGTTCCACCCGATAACGTGGTAGACTGGCCATTTGAAATGAAACCCCTAAGGCCTGATTCCTCCTGTGTTAAATAAAACATGAAGCAATGCTGCTTCCATGTTTAATGGTGATTGCTTTTATTAATTTATGTATCATTATAAAGTTTTTTTTTGTAACCAATAGCTGTTTTTTCTAGATGCATTGATGTTTCACAAAAGGTATTTCAGATCATATCTTAGACCAATTAGCATATTAGCTAATTAGCATACAAGGCTGAATTTCAGGAAGCCTCAATCTGTTGACTGCTGTTATGGCTGTAAGAAATCCTCTGTAAATCTGTTTAAAATGTTTGTGTTAACGTTTTTTTCCTTTTATACATATGTGAAGTGAAAGCCTTTTATCTAGGGGTTTAAAACGGAGCTTGTACTGGAAAGCCTTTTAAGTCCCCAGAGTTTAAGTAGTGAATTCTAAGAAGGTTCTCGAAGGCATTTCAAAAGGAAGCATATCTAAAGCTCTAGCTGCCAGTGAGAAGTGACCAAATTACTCTAGGCTTCTTTTTGGCTTGATTGTTTTGGGCTTTTTTTTTTTAAATTTGCTTTTTGCTAAGTAGCCTCATCAGTTTGCACATTCCTTGCAGACTGAGGAGTGCCAGCTTTCCCAACTGAGCAGTGCTATTGAAAGCACTGCAGTATTTTCTATCTCCATGGAAGCTTAGCATACTTTTGTGTTTTGGTTTGCTGGGTTTTTTTCCTGCTGATCTGCCTTTTCTCAAGTCTGCTAGTATGTTTCCTGAAAGTGTGTTTTTTCTGTTTCTGCTTTTTAACCATTTCTTGATTTTCATTTAGTATCATACTGGTCTTAAATGTGTGGGGCTCTTGCAAAGTGAGTTACACCATAACTTATTTTCATCTCATTCCCAGAAGTGAGCTGTAGTACTTGGAGTAAGGACTGTGCTAGGAGTCAGATAATGTTTTGTGGTAAGACAGACATTTGTCTGACTCTCCTCTGACCATTTCTAATTATTTATAATTATTACAGTGGTAACAAATGTGTTGAGGTCTGCTTTTTGAACTCATCATAACTGCTGATGTCAAAGTTCAGTTACTTTGAGATTGGTTGGATAAAGGCATTGTACTCCTGCAGAAAGCAGTCAGAGCAATTACTGCATTAGGCAGTAGAAAGGCTTCTGGCTTCCTCTGTCAAGGAGTAAAGGCTTTGTCCTTCTTATCTGTTCATTCCTATCTCCACTGGTAAGCTACCAAAAGGAATTGGGAGGAAGATTGGTGATCTGTGTGGTGAAAAATTAACCTAGATTGGCTCAGGTGTCTCATATGAGCTAACCCACATTTTTATGCATCAGATTTTGCATGAAGCCTGCAAGAGCTGTTTCTGCAGGTTTGGACACACAGCCATGTTTGACTGGTGATGTAGTTGAATCCAAAAGAGGATGCTTGTCTGTAGCAGAAGACCTACCCCCTTGGTTTTGCCTTGTTGACAGTAATCTAGGTATTGACAAGCAGATAGTTTTATTGATGCTATTTACGCATTAACAGGAATTGGAGAATATTTAATGCTGTTGCATGACAATGAAAATATTACTATAGTAGTACCTAAAGCGTATGAAAAGAGAGGCCTTAGTGGTAATTTCAACCTCTAACTAGCTTAATTTATAAATATTCTGGAAAGCAATTATAAGCTTTTTGTACCAAAAACAGTACTTCTTTGTTTTTGCATGGTAAAATGACTAATAGATTTTATTGGTGGGCTGTGATTGTGTTATATTGCATTTAAATGCTGCTGTGATGGGTTTAGATTTTAAAATAACTGATCTTAAGTTAAGAGAGACACTTTGTGTCTTAAAAGTATTTGGGGATCTGGCACAAAAGATGCCGTAAGGATTTAATTACTAGTTTAATAATCCCTAATAGAGTCATGTACTTTAGCATTGTCTCGACAGGAAGCAGCTAAGTAAACTCTCCAGGTATTTCCTTATTGTATTTCCTTTTCTTTTATGAACACACTTTGGAGAGAAAGCTTTAAACACTGTGGTTACAGGAATAAAAGCATAAGATCAACTTAGTATTTGTAAACTCTATACATTGTGCTACATTAGGTGTTGCCTAGTGGAATTTAATTTGCAAAGTAAGGCTTTTCTTAGATAGTTTCTGGTATGTCATTTTACTTAAAAACAGTTGGAGTTAAACACAAGCGCAAAGAGCTCAATCATCTTAATTTGCAAATGGGAGTCTGCTTCACAACTTTTGTTCTGGAGCAATTGGATCTGAATCCAACACATTCTTCTGAATCTGGAGAGATCTGGAGTCTTCTCTGGAGTCCTATAGATTGATGTGTTGTTACAGAGCTGCAGAACAAACTGATTTCCAGCTGAAAAGACTCGGCACTTTAAGGGAGCTTATTTAGCAGCGAGCTGCTAGTAAGAGCCTGGCAAAGTCCCAGATTTGTTAACAAGGAAAGTTACTGTTCTCGTTTTTCCATGTAGCATCACTCCTGAATTTCTTAAGCACTAATAGTTCTAATAAGTTTGGCTGGTTAATTAATAATACATGGTACTAGCTGGGAACATCTACAGATTTGGCAGATCTCCTGCAGGGTGTTTGGAGATGATGTTCCTCAGGAGGCAAAATTACATGGAACAGGCTGTGTATCTTTTATGTGTAATAGGATTTTTTTCCTCTCCTAATTCTTAATTAGTGGCACTGGAAAACAGTTAATAAATTGGTTTTAATTTGACAACTGTCTTCTTGGTCATTATCCCAGCTGGACCAGAAACTGTGTTAAACACTTAAGGGAGTATGTTCAATTTTATTATGTTTTTTTGTTTTGCTTTGTTATTGCATTTGTGAATGTTTGGGACACATCTGTACTTAAGGAAAAGGCTGTTAGTGAAGTCACAGAGCTTTGGGTCTTGTATAAACTGTATTCTCAGATGTTACAGGTTTGTTCACAGGTGGTTAAAAAGGAATAACCTGGTGTTTTGAGGGAGGTATTCATGCTTCAGATCAGGACTTTGAGCTGCTTGCTGGGACCTTCTGAGTATCTTTTCTAAGGAAATGAGCAATTCACTTCTTGTTAGTTCTTGTCTAGTGTGAGGTTTCCTGTACTTATTTTTCATCAATATTATTACTGCTTTCTGCTTTCTTTAAGCTTATGAGCTAAGCTTTGATAGAGTGGATTTGGAATTGGATTAAAACTCTTCAGAGCAGCAGATTGGAACAGGAATAGATTTTTTTTTTTCTTTGAAAAATATAACTGGCTTCTAGTGGTTTGTATTTTTTAAAAATTTAATATTACAAATATTTCATTAAAGTATTTTTTTTTTAAATGTCATTTTGCCAGCCAGAATTCCTGTTGCTAATTTCCTGATTAACTTCAATCAAGTAAAAAAGGGCTTTCATATCCCTGACACTTGTTGTCTATGCTTCCCACAAAATTGATGATGTTTTTTTTAAGAGCTGTCTTCTTCCAGTGGTCCTAATAAACATCACTCAAAATTACTTTAGAAGTCAGTTTCTGAATGCTGAGGTGGTAAGCTGCAATCGACAGCTACTTGATTTCTATGGAAGATGAAGCCAAAGCTTAAATTCTGTCACTGTTCTTGTATCAGCTTTCTCACTGCGGCAGTTACTTGCTTCTCACTTTGTAGTATGGTGGTGAGGAATCATTGCATCATAAAGCATCGAAAGTAATTCCAGTGGGATTAGTTTAGTTGAATAACATGTATGTGTTAGGTTTGGATCTTTACCAAAATACATGTGTGGTTCAAGGCAGGCTTCTTTGCTTCCAGTGCGGTTAATATAGGAACAGACATGTTGGAGCTGGATTGTCACTTGACAAAAGATGAGCAAGTGGTTGTGTCCCATGATGAGAACTTGAAGAGATCAACAGGAGTTGATGTCAACATATCTGACCTCAAATACTCTGTAAGTTGAAGGAAAAAATGGTAGTGTTAGATGATATTTAAAAATGTGTTTGTGGGGTGACTGGGGTGGCAGGAAGCTTGTGTGCATGTATGTCTAATATCCAAAATCTGAGAGGATTCATCTTGTCTTACTGAAAGAGCAAGTTAATTTGGCTCCATGTGTACTCAGAGGATCACACCCAGCACATTTCCAGAGGGTAACTCCTTCCAGGAGCAGGCTGAAGACCTGTCTGGAGATGGGCCTGCTTTGCCGTACTGATGGCGAAGGCAGCTTAATCAACAAGCTCCTTTTCGTGTGACCAGCTTTTTAATGGGACAATGGGCAGGTGAATCCCACTTGCATTTACTATTTTAAAAGTCTGTTTTACAGAACTGTCTTTCCATCTGATATTGAAATGGAATTATCAGAGTTTTCAGACAAGTATCTGGAAATGTTTTGACTTAGCTACAGGTAGCACAAGTCTAAGAATGCCACATAGTTCAAGTAAGAATAAACACAGTCATAAAATAAATTACTTTGTGGGCAGGAAGATTTAAAAAAAAGCTTTGTCTTTAAAGGTAACTTACGTGGCTTATGAATATTTTATTTTCTTTTTCAAAAAAATGGATGATTACATTCCCACATTCGAATTAGTGTTCCATTCCCCTTTATTTTTAAGGAGCTGCCACCATATCTCTGCAAGCTGGATGTCACCTTTCAGAAAGGTAAGTTTTTGTCTCCTGCTGTTTCAGTTTACACTAACTGTTTCCATTACTGTATTGTGGCAATTTCAGACTGGCAGAGTGAAAAGAGGATTTGCTTCTATCAGTATCTTGATAAGAGAAGTTTTAAAGGGAAAATACAGTCCTAGGTTTAGAAACCAAAATAGATTTTTTTTTTTCCACACATCACTTGGCAGTGATGAAGTTTAAGATGTCATATATCTCTTCCAAGTAAATGTTTCAGTTGTTTGCTTGTCTGCTTCTTGCAACTGCTTTCTAGTTCTCCTGTGAGTTCTCCAGAAGGTGAAAATTTGTTGTTCTGAAAACCAAAAGGTAGAAGAGAGTTTCTTTACCATATAAGTGTCATTGTGCTGGTGCACTCTGGGCCTGAAGTACTGCAAGATGTCAGATAATACAGACATCTTCAGAAGATAAATGAAAAGAGCAGTAGTTACTGTATGTACGACAAAGTTCAGTACCAGTATTGCCTCAAGAGAAGAAAACATATTAGAAAACGTAACCTCTTTTCTTGTGAAAACTGATTTGTGGGATTGTAATTTGAATAAAGCACCCAGGCTAAGATTGAGAACATTGCCATCTAGAAAAGGCCACTGGAGGTGATCGCAAATGTGTTTGCTTGAGGGAGTTTGTGACTGCCTTGTATAACCTTTCCAGATTTCAGTTGCCCAGCAAGCAAATTTAGTGTTAAACTTTGCTATTCAAGATTGCAAAATACTTAAAAACCAAAGAAATGGCAAGAGCCTTCAGGTAATTTGTTAGAGCCATAAGCAGTTTCATACAATAAAGTTTGGGGGTTTTGCCTTCTGTTCCCTTTCCTCATGATGCTTCTCCAGTAAATTTTCCTCAGAGAAAAAGATTTTGTCATTTTGTTGCATTCCATATTCATCTCATTGCATTTGGTATGTGGTAACTGAGCCCATGTTTGCTGTTTCAGGATTTAGCAATGCCTGCACATCTACTGTTGCTAAATAATGAATTTCACTAAGTTAAAACTGGGCATTTCATTATGGAAACATAATTTCACAAAGTTAAACCAGGGCATTTTCATTATGGAAGTGAGCTTGTCATAATGAATTACAGCCAAGTGAAGTAAATTCCGTTTCTTTTTTTTTCTAATAGTTTAAAAACATGCTAAATCTAGGAACAATATACTTTTTCAAATGTTAAGGTAACGAGTGCTCGGACATCTCAGCTTTTATCTGCAGTATGTTAAAAGTGGCCACAGCAGTGACAACTTTCTTGTTTTCCCAGAATGTCACTGTGAGGGAAAAGATAACCGTATTCCACTCCTGAAAGAGGTGTTTGAGGCATTTCCACAAACTCCTGTCAACATTGACATCAAAGTGAACAACAATGTGTTGATCAAAAAGGTACATGAAAATCCGTGCTGAACTGAGACTGAATGTCATGTAACGATGTTGAAATTCCAAAGAAGTTTCTTAGTTTCTTGGATTAGTGGCAGTCTGTGCCTTTGGGCTGCTTCATCCTTCGCGTGTTAGATCTTGCTCCATGTATGAAGTGATCTCGTGCAAGATATCCAGCAAACAGCTCTTTACTGACCCTTTATATTGACAGGAAACTGATGCCACACTGCTAGAGACATGTTTGGTTTGTACTTCATGTGAAGGGTCTTGCTTGCCTCAGCAGCATAAAACCACAGTTTCAGTGTAAAGATAAATGCTCATCACAGAAAAGGAGAGCTGCTTTCCATCAGATACGATTTTGCCATTGAGTTTCCTTAAGTTCTCTAGGGGGCTTTTTGTAGTGCCCTGGCTGAATTGAGGTAGAGTTAGTTTTCTTCCTGCTACAGTGCTGTGTTTTAGCTTTAATATGAGAATAGTGTTGATAACACACCAGTGGTTTAGTTGTTTCTAAGAAGCGCTTACCTCAAGTCAAGAACTTTGTCATTTCTCATGCTCTGCCAGTGAGTAGGGGCACAGGAAGCCAGGAGAGAGCAAAGCCAGGATACCTGACCCAAATTAGCCAAAGGGATATTCCATACCACAGCACGTCATGCCCAGTATAGAAACTTGTGGGGGAATTGGATGAGAGCCACTGATCACTCTTTGGGGATGTGCTGGGCATTGGTCAGCAGGTAGTGAGCAGTTGTAGTGTGTATCACTCATTTTCTCTTGGGGTTTATTCCCCTCTCTTTATTTGTTATGTTTTACATCAAATACTGAACTGTTCTCTCAAGCCAGATTCTTTTGCCTTTTATTCTGGTTCTCCTCCCCATCCCACTGGGGTACTGAGGGGAGTGAGTGAGCAGCTGCATGGTGCTTAGCTGCTGGCGGGGGTTAAACCATGACATTTAGGTATAATGGTCTTTCCTTTTATCCACTGACCTGATCACTTGTTTCTTTCCAGTCAAAGCAGCACAGTCCTCTTAAGATGGGGAAAGGTATAGAAGAACTACTGTTAATGACTTGCATAGTTGGAAAGTAGGAAGTAGAGTTTCCATTAAGTAATGCTGCACATAGTTTCAGTGAATACATCTGAAGGTTCTGCTTTTTTATGTTGCAGGTTTCCGAGCTGGTGAGTCAGTATAAGCGAGAACATTTGACAGTATGGGGGAATGTCAATTATGAGGTTGTATCAAAGTGTCTTAAGGAGGTAAGAACGGGTCCAGCTAAGCTTCATTCTTGCTGACTTGTTACTGTGTGGTGACAAAATGTACAGCAAAGCACCCTGAAAATCAATATTTAGTCAGCTATGCCCGACTTTCTAGACGTGATGAGAAATTTTGTGCTTAGATATATTCTGCTTACTGTGCTGGTAGGATAAATCAAACACAGTTAGCATCCATATTAAGCTTAATCATGTTTTATTCTTGTTTTGTAAGATATAGGGAGGCATGATTTTATGCCAGGAACTGTTACAGGCTGGTTTGCACATCATTCATCTGCTACAAAAGCAATTTTTCTAAGGG
>JBCJKH010014707.1:0-16500 GCA_039877255.1 Loriculus beryllinus | reverse complement strand
CCATGACCTCTTTCTTCCCCCCCCCCCCCACCCCCCCCCCTTCTGCTAAGTTATGTAATATCTGAAATTGAATTACCTTACAGAACCTTGGGAACATTTTCAACAAACACAGCAGGGACCTAATCCAAAGGCCACTGAAGTCAAAGAGAATTTCCGAAGATTTCAATTTATTTGCATAAGAAACACATGTTGTGATATTTCCTCACTTTTGTAAGATGTCACCATTCACTAGTTGCTATCAAGAGATTAATTTGAAGAGGATAAAATAGATTAGGAAATTATAAGTAAGCAGATACGAAGATGTGATTTTTAAATAACTGCATTATTGCAGATAGACTAATTCAGAAATTGGATTTCTCCTCCCATATAAAATTCTAATGTTTTTATTCCTGTTTTTATCCTAATTGGGAAAAAATTGCAAAGCATTCAATGGCTTTCCTGGAATATTTTTTTAAACATAGTTCCATTTAGACATGTTTAATTTTTGTCTAGAATAAGTCCAAAATTAAGTTGTCTTAGCTATGATAGTGCAATATGGGGAGAAATCTCAGCAGCGTGACTGTTCATAAGAGAGGTATCATAGCCATAAAATCAGTTCCATAGAGAAGAATGTGAAGGAACATTTGAATGAACCACACTTTCTATTATCTAAGGCAAATTTAACTCAAATTAAAAAAACATTTTGTTTCCATTTGGCTTTCCTGCCCAAGGGGAAAGCTGAAAATAGTTGTAACTAATAACATTGTCCAAAATGAAACAGCAATTTTGCAGAAGCCAGCATTTCTAATGAACTAGTTGTTCCAATGAGCAATAGACCCAACAAAGTCTTGTTTTATATGAGTTTTATATTTGGTTTTATTACATTGGATTTCCAACTGCATCCTCTACAACCTCACATCTTCCCAAAGCCAATAGCTTTATATCACATTAGACTACATGAATGCCCTTGGCTTTCTTACTTCATATGAATTAAAACTTACCTATGGACTTATATGATGCTCAAGGTCTACGTAGTTGTCTCTTTAAAGTATTCTGGATGCACACACCATAGGAGTGCTGAGTGTAGAAGTCCTACGTCTCAAATTAAGTTGAAGTTGCCCAGCTGATCAAAACTTAGGTCGGAACAACAGAAGCAGATGCTCTGTCATATAGGTTTTCCAACCCCATAGCCAGGTTTGGGGAACTGAAGTAAAAAGAGATTTTGGTGAAAAATTCCTAATCCAACAAGACAGGATTATCAAATATTATTCACTGGCTTGTGAAATGTACACATTACTCTTCAGGAAATACTGAAGTGAAAAGCAGCACTTTAACTCAAAATAATATTGAAACCAACATCATTGATTTAGACAGGATTCCTTTGTCAGCAGAATGGGATGGAAAGTTCATGAGCTCCAATTGCAGAGAGACTGTTGGTCATTTTGTTTAAATAGATAGCTGTTGAACTACCATTGCCTAATGCAGTGCTTTGGTAAGGTGTTTGGAGTTCGAGTAAGACAAGGATCACTCTTACTTTAAAGGGTTAGGGGTGCTTATTATCCACCCCCAGTTACAAAATACCCCAGTATTTCAGGAAGCCAACAAGTAACCCACTTTTGTGTGCACATTTATGCGAGAGAAGAAATAAAATCTTGTAAGCACATTTTGCCTTTACAGTCCAGTCTTGTATGTTTGACTGTGGACAGTCAATGTGACATGAGCAAACTCGTTAAATTTACTCCCACTTCCAGTGTCTTATTCCCCTTTATAAAGTGGGGCTAGACTTGAATCAGCCCAAGGAGGTTACTTCTGCATCTCTGCGGAAGCAGAAAAATAATAAAACCAGCAAATTCCTCTCATGGTAGTGAAGTGGTGCCAGGGGCTACTGTTACATCTTTGGGTAAGAGAGGACATCACTGGTGGTGGCTTAATGAAAACACTCTGCCTAAACCTCCTGGACTGCCACAGACTGGGAAAATGCCCAAAGCAGTGGAGTAGCGAAGGTGGGTCTGCCTCAAGAGAAGAAGTATCTGGGAGCAAGGGAATCAGGGAGCAGAAATGAAGCCTGGAACAAACAGCCAAATATGATGTCTGACTGTAAACAGGGAGTCTGTGGACACTGGAATGTCTCTTGCAAGGTGGGAGAGAGGCTAGGCAGAGCTGTGACCAGAAAGGATTTTTTAGTATGGCAACTGCAACACAGTGATCCCTTAAAACCAGAAACTGATGTAGTTGCCTTACTGCCATCACTCCCACTTGGGGTCTGTAAAGCTGATTGACATGAGCCCAAATACAAGGTGAGCATATACCATTCCCAGATTTGCTGCCTGTCATGCAGTTGGTCTGAGACAGTCAAGTGACAACTGAGAACTTGCTCAATTGCTATACAGAGCTCAGATCCTCATTCAAGAGTGATGATATGTTACACTTCACTCCTTCATAACAATTCAATTCAGCCCATGACATGAAGCTCTAAGTGAACTTGACACAATTATTACATGGAGGTGAATGTCTCATTCTTATTTATGAATGCTGTTGAATTTCCTAAATTTGATCTGAAAACTATCATGATAAGGATCTTCTTATTATGACTCACTGCAGATTACTGGGTATTCTGTAAACACTTTACAGGGTAATTCATACAACCCTGGCTGTGACACTGAGCTATTGTTAAGCAGAGTGAGCATACTGTACATCCTGGATACAACTGGCATGGCTTGTCATCATCTCAAATTTAGCATAGCTGGGGAGACCTGCTTTTTCTCCCAGTGAAAATCAGTCTCATCAGGAAAAGGAACTATTTGAAAAGTTTCCATTCCAATAAGCAATGACTAATTAAAAGCACTGCATCAAGAGCATCAAGAGTGTAATTCCAATTGCTAACATAGCATTGAAGTAATTTTATGCTCTGTGGCAACTATTGTGGGAGTACAGTTATTCTGCATCTAAAGGAAATAAAAGCATTATTTTAGAAGGGATGGAATATTCCCTAGTTTAAATGGCACTGGCTTTTAAGTAGTATTGCAAATTGGATTCCAATAGGAAGAACACAAAAATAAAATAATCAAATTGAGTCCTTCGGTATCGAAGTATGTAAAATCAAAAAAGATGCAGCAGCTGTCAGTTGTGATGGAAACATCCCAATCTTTGCCAAGGTTTAGCTCTGAGCAAAAGCAGAAAGAAGCATTCACAAGCACTCTTCTGTGTGTGGGTAGCAAAATGTTAACTTGAATGATTATATCAGAATTTTATTTCTTTAGGATCATTTACTGCCTTTCTTCAGAAACACATAAAGGCTCAAAGTGGACTTTACCAACAGTGAAATCCTATCACTAGCACACCAGTAATGAAAGATGTTAGGTCCAGTGTGATTTTCCTTCATAATATAAGTTTTCCTTCAAGTTTCATCAGGTAATTTCTCCCTTCTCCCAAACTACTGAAACATGATACTGCCAGTTTAGTAAATACATCTCATAAAAAAACCCAAAAGACTCAGACTTGATTTAAAATTTTAAAGTGACAAACTATCTTCTTTGTTTCATGGCAAGTTGTGCAAATGATTACTTTTGACTTAAAAAAAATCAAGGCCTATTGTGAGACTAAATTTGACTGGCTTCCACTGCTAATCTACAGCTCTTGCTTTAGTCTTTTCTAGGGTAACTTAGAACTCTCTTAGGTATAAGAAATATCATCTCTGTATGTGGCCAAAATTCTTGAGTACTTACTATATGACGTAGAAATCAGATGCACCAAAATCATACAAATTTTAAAGGGAGACTACCTTGTCTTGCATATCAGATTGGTCTAAAAAGTAGACCCCTTTGGAACTAAGCTTGTGTTTTTATTTAATAAAAAAAGGGGGGAAAAGTATATCAGGCTCATTTCACTGTGGTTTTTTTTCCCCCTATGAAATTATTATTGAACTAACAACTGCTTCTTTCCCAATTGAACTTGCTCGTATTTCTGCTCTAGGATTTCCCTACTGCTCCAGCTAAGAATATCAATTGTTCCAGCTAAAAATATCAGTTCTTTTGTCAATTCTTTGACGAGTCTTGAAAGCTAATTTGCAAAGTGTGGAGAGTGAAGCAAGGATAAAACATTAGGGTTTGACTGTTCTACTACTGGGTCTCCCACAAATATCATTGATAACCTTCGATCGATCACATAATCCCTTTGTCTTCTCTGATATATGAAGACAATGATTTTTCGCTACCTCCTAAAATTGTTATGAAAACATTTCTATAATTAATACAGAGCTATATATTAATGAGGCTCATAAAAGAATCTAATCAGAGATGCATGAATATTTCAAATTCAAATAAACAAGCAGTTATTATTATATACACTGTATTATGTACAGACTCTAAATTGTTTTTTGTTCATAGCCTAGATAATTCTGTTGGAAATGGAATAACTATTGGCTATGCATTCACTGGCAAATATTTGAGAGGGTTTTTTCTCCTTGCAGTGGAAAGCAAGTGGAAAGCTACAAATGAATGTAACTCAGATGAATCAGAACAACATGTCTAAGAGAACTGTTAAGCCCAGTGTTTTATCTGAACTAGGCTACATGGCCAGGAATTTGGGTTTCCCCTACCCTGATCTAAAAGTCTCTCAAAAATCCTAGAAACCTTCCTGTCCAAAATGAAGTTAATATACTTGCACAAAATTTAAAGTTGAATGTGAGCTGTACCCATGGACATTCAACTCAGAGGGAAGCTCTGAACAAAAAAACTATCTAAAGAGACTTAAAAATTATGCAAAACCAGGTTTCTATGCCTTCAATAGTAACTAGCAGGAAAAGGTGAAAAAATCAACTTGTGAATGTTTTTTCAGCAATATCCACATTTTGTAAGAGGATTCTCATGTTATCAGAATCAAATAATTCACATCCTTGCTCAGCACAAATAGTGAAGAGTACTGTCTATA
The DNA here is from genome assembly GCA_039877255.1 of Loriculus beryllinus. Lineage (NCBI taxonomy): Eukaryota > Metazoa > Chordata > Aves > Psittaciformes > Psittacidae > Loriculus > Loriculus beryllinus. The sequence continues at coordinate 11,592 of JBCJKH010014707.1, read as the reverse complement.
AATCCCTTTGGATTACCACATGGCTTTGAGCATGCAATAAATCTTTTTCCTTATCCCATCACCTCTTAATCTGCTAAAAGTCTTCCAAAAGATCAGAACCATTAAGATGTCATTTTATAATGGAGGAATTATAGTCTAATTTAACAAACCTTGTCCTGAGGTCTATAAACTAGGACTCAAAAGTGAGAAAGAAATCCTGTGCTGAATTCAGTCACTACTTGGGATTTGTTGCTATGAGAGCCCACTCATTGGCTGAGCAGGTGTCAGCCTTGCAAAGCAGCTGATTTTCCTAGCCAGGTTTAAGCTTTTCTATTCCAGTAACTATTGCTCCTTATCTGATTGCTTTCTGCTTCATTTTGTTTGTTTGTCTGGTGGTTTTTTTTTTTTATTTTTTTGTCTTTTTGGACCTCCTTGTAAATTCGTTTCTATTAAAAATAATAATAATTCCCTATGCAGGCTAGATTTGTCCTTTCGCTATGTTTCAATGTCTAAAATGCGTATACAAAGATATATATCAGTTTATGAAATGGCTGTTAATCAGCAAGCAGCTTTTCAGCTTAGAAATTTATAATTCTGACCTTTCTTCTAGTGCTCTGTCACTTGGGCAAAAAGAGGTGCATTAGTTTGTGTAAATGTTTGTATGGCATACAGTGCTGGCTGAGCCCCAGATACATTCAATGTATGTAGCACTCCTTACAAAGAACTAGCTGGGCTCATACAAACTTCTACACCCTATGATTTTTGTGCATTCTTCCCTCTGTCCATCTTTCATTTCCATTGAAGTTAGTTGATTTAGTGTAGTGTAATTAGGGAGTGTAATTAGATGGAAGGCATTAGATGCTAGTAAGGCAGCTGGCAAGAGAGAAACAGATTGCTCCAATATCCCTTTCCTACACATACCACACTCATGTATACTGCCATGTACAGTCTGGCAATTGGTCAAGTTTCCATAGAAATTATGGAAGTTGGACTAGCAATGGCAGTTTATCAAGTTTGATTTCTTGCCATTTACAGATGCCTTTGCCTAAGGTGGCAAAACAATAAAGATTGCCCTTTTCTTCTCTCTCCCTGTCTTCCTGTACGGCATCACTCTTACCCCTTCAACAGCCTCAAAGAAATATGTAGATGTGTGAGAGGGCTTTCTGCTTGAGGAAAATCAAAAGAAAACTTCTAGTGACTTCATGAAGGACTGGGTAACGGTTGTGAAACTGCTCTCCAAATTGGAGAGTGACTTCATTTAGCCTTCAGCATCAGTAGTGTGGAGAAGGCAGTTTCAAATGCCTTTTCTCTGCGATTGTAGCTTTTTTTCTCCAAAGTACGAAAATTGATTGCTTGTATTTAAAGCCTGCATACCTGTAAGCTATGGTGGGTGCCATATATTAATAGTTCTTTCTCAGATTTGAACTACTGTGTTTAACTAGCTGACCTCCTGTGAGACAACAGCAAATTATTACATGAACCAATGACACATGGCACAGCAAGTCACCTGTTAATCTCTTCTAAATTTCCCAGCCATTAATTCCACTAAATAACCTCTTTATTACATATAATCTTTCCCTAAATTTATAATAAAAATTTCTAGGAACAAAGGCAGAAAATGAAATCACAGCTTCAGCCTAAAATTGGAAGTGCTTACATTCTTGCAGTCTCATTTTTGTTCCGGTTTCTCTGCCTTGTTCAGGTCCTGAATGATTCTTTACATTAGTTTATACTTTAAGGATGGAAACTACTTAAAGCTACAGCTCAGGTGCTGAGGATCCTGGAGTAACTCCTCTGTGTCCTAGCATTTTTTCCTGTGATCTTGTGATGCACCAAAATCTGTCATAATACTGAGACTCATTCACTGAATGATGTCTTTATTTCTTTTATTGTTTTCTGACTGGGACTTTAATTAAAGTTTATAGACTCTAATCACCATATTCTCCTGCCATGGGGCTCCTGTTTTTCTGAGCTCATGCTTCTATTGTTGGTGTCTGGGCAATTAATAAGAAAATCCATGTATATTATTCATTCAGTATTCAGTATTATCATTAGAGCTGTCTAGCACTGTCTGATGAAGGACCAGTGACATGAGGCAACAGTACATTCTTTCTTATGCACTAAAAAGCTTATACCCAGATATAATTGTAAAATAAACATCACCAACAACAGCTAGATTCATGCAATTCCATTAAAGGACTTCCAGTTAAAGAAGTTCCAGTACAGTGCAGGGTTGTCTTACCAACGTCTTACCACATTCAAATGAAATCTCAAATGGGCTAAACCAAGTGAAATGAAAAATTAGAATTTACATTTAGTTTCTTGATTTGGTAGCAAATACTGGTCATACCTCCTTTTCAGGAATGAGATACTTTCTTTCAGTGGTGAACAGCCTACTAGGGTTCTTCAGTAGCCTGTGTCAATCTTCCTCAACTTTTAGAAGGCAAGTGAAACAATTAAGATTAGCCATGTCTGAAGGTTATTTATGCAATCCTACATGACTTTAAACACCACGATACTAAAAGTGTTCATACAGTCAGTCCTTTTCAGGTTTTATAAACCAATTATCAGTAGAAGTTGACAAGAGCAAGCTGCTCATGAAGGCAGAGTTAAAATTATCTGAATACACAGACAAACCAGGTGAAATTTAGTGGTTTTTGCTCTACAAAGGGCAAACCTAGAGCTGAATTTAGATATAATTTCTGAATCTGTCCTATAAAACATGAACTTTTTACTACCTATAGAAAGTAGTGGAAAAGCAGGTTTACTGCTGTGTGTAGCAGAAAGCCAAAAATAGTCCACCATTGCAGTATATCTTAACGGCTATCTGAATTTAAACTAGAGGGTTTGGGTTAGTTATTACTGAGAGTGGTCTGACTTATTGTGTGTACAAATGATCACCTCACTACTTCACTAGAAAATCTTTAAATTGCTGTGGAAGCATTTTTGTTTTTCTTTTGCTCAACAAAAGACAGCATCAGCACAGCATAAAATGTCAGATAAATTCCAGGCTCCTGTAGTAAAAATAGCATCATAAGAGATGATGATAACGCTGAACTCTCCTTTCAAATGTGTCAGAAAGGGATGGCAAAGACAATATTCCTTATGTTCCTCTCGTTATACCTCATTAGGGCACGCAGCACTTGGCTTGCAGGCTCTTTCTGATAGCAGCAAACCAGCTCCACCTGAAGCCTGAATTTTGATGGTGAGAAAGTCTGGCATACTGTGACAGAAATAGGTAACACAAGAGCACTGGAGTCTTCCAGATCAACTGCACTCCTGGGACATCTTCTCCATGATGTTCCCTGTTCTTTTTCTTACTTCTGTAATTTAATGATACGTGCTTCGCTTTTGGTGAATTGCTGGTTTGTTGTTTTGGTTTTGGGTTTTTGGTTTGGTTTGTTTTTTTCCCTGAGTCAAAGACATTTGAGATACATTTAAAAAAAAAAAAGAATACATTGTGACAGCATTTTCTTACCCTTTTGTTGGCAAAAAAAAAAAAAAAAAAAAAAAAAAAGAAAAAAAGAAAAAGAAAAGAAGAAATGAAAGCAAAGGTATTCATCCTTGTGAAGACTTTTCAAATGAGGTTCCACCATGGCAGGAGTGCCAGCAAGCTGTGTATGAGGTAGCAACAGCTGGATCTGGAACAAAATAGGCTTTCCAAGAGACGGAGTTCACCTTGTGCTTTCTCACAAAACTGAGGTTGGGAGAATCTGAGTTTGCAGAGAGTGGAGCTGAGGTGTGGGTGCTCATGGCTCAGGAATCCTCCTGATCTTCAGCTCTTTATAGCATAACCCTTCCCTGGTCTTGACTACGGGAGCAGGATCACTGGAAACTAAAGACCGAGTGGTTTTCCAGACAACAGAACCCATGGACTGAGCCTCCATGACCTGGCTGCCTGTTTTCCTCTGTCTCACTCAAGGTCAAAAGCAAGAAGAAAATCCAAAAGGAATTTTTGCCAGCAAAAAAGAAGGGTGAGGGATTGGGTCACTCCACAAATTATTATTTCTCCATCTGCAAAATTATACTGTATCACTAGGACAGACACCATTTTTCTCAGTGAGTAGTGAAAGTTCACAGGAGACAACATTCACATTACGGCTTATTAGTAAGATTTAAGCATATGCATCTAAAAAATGAAGAGAAGAGCCTGTAAAACTCTTCTTAGCAGTGTGAAGAGTAGAGTCTCATCCAGTTTTCACAGCAGGAATTTGTGCAGGGATTTGTTTAATTATTGTCAGGAGCTGCAGGGTTGCTCTTCCAGAGAATTAACAAAAGAAATGTCACAGCTGGTGAGTCATGCTAAGAATTGGACAAGGCTCCTTTCCCCACTGTAGTCTTGAAAAATGAACCATAATGAATTTAGGATGGGTGAGAACAGATTAGATGGCAAGAGGAAATAAAAACAGATTTCCTTTTCCTATGGAGATACATTTAGATCTATAAGCTTACTTTTTATTACTTTTTATTAGAGCAGCTTCCTAAAATAAAGAGCATTAGCTCTTCCCTGCCTCTCTAGCTGTATTGAGAAGTTCAGTGTTGTACAGGGTTTGTGTGGCAAGGTCTTTGTAGCAGCTGGAGCTACAGGAGTGCTTTGTATGAGAAGCTGCTGAAAGCTTCCCCTGTGTCTGGCAGAGTCAATCCCATCCGGATTCAAGACAGGCCAAGCTACCAGTGGCAGTGGTAGCACCTCTGTGTGTTTAAGTAAGGGGAAAAAAATACCCCAAACAACTGTGCAATGGCAGACAGAGAGAAGAATGAGAATAAGCAAGAGAAACAGCTCCGCAGACACACAGGTCAGTGCAGGAGGCAAGAGGTGCTCCAGATGCTGGAGCACAGATTCTACTGCAGCCCGTGGTGCAGCCCATGGTGAGGCAGGCTGTGAACCTGCAGCCCATGGAGCTCCATCATCGAGCAGGTATTCACCTACAGCCTATGGAGGATCAACACCAGACTGGATGGAAGCTCAAAGGAGGCTGTGACCCTGTGGGAAGACTGCTCTAGTGCAGGCTCCTGGCAAGAGATGCAGCCCCATGGAGAGAGGAGAATTATATTCATATATATGTAACATGGAGAAGTTGCTTTATATCATAGTAGATAGAGTCCAGGTGGACAAGGCTCCCTTTTGGAAAGAATTAGATTTGAAACAGGTCCAGTATGACTCTCCTGGGGCTTTCAGACATCCTAGACTGCTTTTCCCTGGAAAAACTATACTAAATGTGTTGTTGCATTTCAGCTAATCAAAATACTACTAAGAGAAATATGACTAAGAAGACTGAAAATATATTTTTTTTTTCAGTAGATTAAGTTTAAAACAGAAGAATAAAAAAGTTTTGTGTAGGAAAATACTGACTTATAGAAGTTTTTATATCAAAATTTAGTCTCAAATTTTCCAGCAAGTTTCGTTGCTTGGGCTCATGATTTAGGCTTTTACCTATACATGGCTCAACATTTGTAAGGCTGTAAATTAACTGTGAGCTCCTCTTAGAAGGTCCCATTAGTAGTTTTGCTCTGACGCTGCTTTGTTACGAAGGCGTTTTGAACCAGAATCCTAAGAGGCATAAATCAGTGTATCTGTAGTTAGGATCCTGCAAATGGATTCAGCTTAACCATGTGAACTAGTTCCACCTGTCATGAGCTATACTTTTTGCTTTAAATTCTTTGCAGAAAGCTTTTTTCACTTGCTTCTCTTTTCAAGAAACAACAGCATCAAATAAGTACCTTGACCAGAACATTTTAGTGTATTTATCCTAAATTGTTAGTCTCCTGATAGTACTATAGATGTAGGAAGTGTGTACACAGAGCATGAGGTCACATGCCGGGATCCTCCTTCTTCTCCCTTTTTGCTTGTATTTGAAATCTGAAGTACTCTTCTCTCAGAAGCAGAAAAATAACATGTGCCAGGAATCTAAGCAGCTGGGTTAACAGCATTGCAATGTTTGTACCCAGTCAAAGCAAACTCCTCGTTGCTATATGGCTGCTTCTTGTTCATCAAGACTTGACCATGACACTAGACTAGATGACCTCTTGAAGTCCCTTTAGTGGTCTTTTGTGATTCTAGACTACTTTCTACTTCCTTTCAACTTTATATTCCTCCTTTTCTACCCCTTGCTACCGTATTTCTTTCATTTCTTGACATTATTCCATATAAATTATATAGAGAAGTTAAAGCATTTGTGTGCTTCCCCTGTGTGGTAAACACCCAGAAAGAAGTGTTATGGACCCCATTCTTAGACACCCTCAACAGTCAACAGGTGGAAACAAGGACTTCCACAGGGTTCCACATTCCACCCTGAAGTCCTTGTTGAAGACAGAAGGAACAAATTACCCATGTATGGATTCCTATTACTCTCACTGACTATTTAGGTAATTAACTTCTAGACACCTATGGTTAGATGAAACAAAACCTCGCATAAACTTATCCTCTGCACTTCTATGAATTTAATGGAAGGGAAAAAGGAAGGGAATATATGTCAAACAACTTAGTCTTAAGTGAATCCCGAGACCAGAATTTTTTCTGCATGTGCTTACTTATCTTCATTGACTGTAAAAGCCCACATCTCTGGTTCAGAGTAGATACTCCTTGCTTTGGTGGCTAATCTCAAATGAGGTGAATTGTGTCTGAAGAGAAAAACAGAATCACACAGCAAGCCAATTGCAGTGCTTGTAATTGGACCAGCAAATGTTACTCTTAAATGGTTTTAGGTACTGGATCACGACTTATATCGCCTCATGCCTATTTTTTCTGCAATGCTGGCTCTAAGGACAAGGGAAACTTTATGACTGAGAGAAAAGTTGAATAGTACCTACTGGGGGCTGTGAGAGAAGAAATTCAGATAAATCCCCTGGCTAAAATAAATGAAACTGACAACTGCCTTTAAAGGAATCTCGGTTCTTCATGAAACTCAATGTTTGGCTCCCCAGCCAGGCCGCAAAGTAGAGTGAGAAGTGCTGATAATGTCACTCCTCAGTGGTGGTAAAAGGGAACACATTGAGTGGCTTCTCCCTACAGCCTTGCAGATTTCGGTGGTGTAGAGCTGAAAATACTTTATCTTGAGGGATTTATGGTCTCCTCACATTTTAATGCTAGTGAACCCAGTTATTTCAGCTCTGTTCCTGCTACTTAACTTACTGTTCTCCAAAGTATTATTCATTCATGGCTTTATATAGACCAATAATGCAGTCTCAGAAAGCATTTCAGGAGGATAGAGATTTGATTAGGATGATGCATTTGAAATGTCAGAGGTCTCTCCACCTCATCTAGAAGAAATGGATATAGTTGACAGATGTGCACTGTGACAATGGGAACAGCATTATTTTGCAACATTTTTATAAACTACCTCTGTTTATTCTTTTTCTCCTCCATTCCCTTTATTTTTCTCTTTCCTGGAATAAACACTAGAGCAATACAGCAAAATAAATAAGGAAATAGACATGACCTTGGTCACCTAACTTAGGGTTTTTTAATTATCATTCTTTGTTATTTACATAATCGTTTTCCCAACCATTCCTCTGGCAAGACCACACAAATGTCCACATGCATTTTCTGGAACATTTGCTGATCTGCATAGGCGAAATTCTAAATTCTTCGTGAGGCAGCAATATCTTTCCTTACTGTTTCTCTGGATAACCAAAATATGGTGATAAAATAAAGTATCAGGCTGGGAAAACTGGCACAGTTTTTCTAGAGGTTACAGCCTTAAATATCTGGAAACAGTATATGGGATGACAGGAATCTCAGAGATGAAAGAAAATTGTTGTAAAAGCTATATTGCCAAAGCAAAAGGAGGCTTTTGCATCAAGAGAAGCTCTAAGGAGCTTCAATTTTATTTTCTCATTTGATTTTCCAAGGGGAATCCAGAGCCTGTTGGATTGCAGTGAAACTTCCAGTACAATGAGCTAATCTGTAGGACCAAAGCTGCACATATATTTAGATTCCTAATTCCCTCTGATTTTTAAACACCTACACACCACCAGGGACCTGGGCTTAATAGTCTAGCACTAATTCTCTTAGTAGTTCATTATGCTCATTTGTCTTTCATGCACCTGCCAGTGGCTCTAGACTTCCTGCAATTCCTTGGCAAGGTTACCTGTGCTCTTTGGTATACGTAGTTCTTTGCAGCCCTGCAGAACGGGCAATCAGAGGATACCAGAGTGATCCAGTGAAGGTTGTGACTCGTACCTTTTCTGTGTTGACCAATAGCATAAAGTAACATTTCTAACTTCTTAAAAGAGTAAACGTGCAGCCGGCTGGTTTGTCATTATAACCTTTCCTCTTCCAACCCTGGAAGCCTTGCCCAGTAAGAGAAGGCTCTCATGTCGTCTTGAAGCTCAGAGGAGGCAGACATCACAGAGGTTGAAATAACAGTGGAGGGAATTGAGTAAATGTTGATGCATTTCTAGCTTTTTGTTGCTGATATAACTGCTAGCCAATAGCCTTTTTTAAATGTTCAGCATTCCCTGTAACCCTGTAGCTAGCTTTTCCAAGTCATTTCTCTGCTACAATGAGAAATAAACCTTAATTTGATCTCTTTCAGCAAATTTGTCACATCAACTCCTCACTATACCATTTTGAGAGATGGACTACAAACTGAGCCACAGCCACTGTTTTACAGCTACATTAACCAGTTCCATAGGTGTGTGTTACATGAGAACTGAAAATCTTAGGAAAAAACACCTTTTATCAAGGCAATGTATTTCATTCCAGACTGAGGAAGCCTCAGCCACCAGCCAGGAGCTTGGTAAGGGCAGACACAGGCAAAGTAAAACATAGCAAAAATGAAGAAAAGGACATATTAGATCACCAGGTAAGCAATAAACTATTGTATAGTACTCATTTTGGAAGGAGGTTTCTGATCTGCTGCTATGGACCAGACTGGCTAAAAATAGTGTGCTGCAGCTGGAAGCTGTAATTTGTTTTATAATCAAACAGATAGTCACCCTTTCATCTTGCTCAGGAGGAATTCCTTATAAACATTTGCAAAACTATCTTGTTAACCTTCCTCAGGCTCTTCCCTAATCCTTTTGTCTTGTTGTTTAAATAACAAGAGCATAAAAGATTTAGTTCCTACATTTTCATAAGCAGCCCATTTTAGTGTATCACAATGAATCTTGATTTACAGCTAACATTTATTGCCAGAGTTGTAATAAAACATTTGCACAATGATGGCAACATTTATCCCTCCCCACCTGCTCCTTCTGCCGGCCTATCTCCTCTTCTCCCTCCTTTTATTAGCTTGGCTTCAAGCAGCTGTTATGAAAGGGCTCTATAAAGCCTGGGAAAAGAAACATTGTCTTTCCTGACTTGCTTTGGTACGCTGTGACTGAATCTTTGTCATAACACCTGGTCCATATGAGACTGAGTCTTTCTTCTCTATTTTATTCCTCTTTTGGCTATTCTGCTGTGTTCTGGTAGTTGGGGAGTAGCATTTGCATTTTGGTTTGGCAGTGGTAGCTTTTGTTTTTTTCAGGTGAGAACTTCAGTTCTTACACCCAAGTATATTTAGGTGTGACAAGAAAAGTATGTTCTCATCTTCCTTTCATTGTATCTCTTTAAGGTTGCCCTGTTGGACAGATGTCTCTTGCCTTGTGCAGTTGTTACAAATCTATAAACTGGATTCTTTAAAGTTTAATGTTTAAAAAGCTGTACTTCTGTTAACCCAGTAGGTGATGTGATTTCAAAAGCAATACTTAAAGCAAGCACGTTACCTCTCTGGACAGCAGGGTGATGATAGTTGCATGGCATTAAACTACTAAAATACAAAGGCTCAGAAATACCTATGTAAATTTTCCATGTTACTTTTTAAATAAATTTTTACCTGTTCTTTGTCCATCCTTTTACCAGCTTTCCTAGCTAGTAAGAAAACTGTACTAACACCTGGCACAAAGACCATCTGTGTTGTGATGGCGGTCTTCTCCCTCTCAAAATTCGTTTAACTTAACATAAAATTTAGGTAAATATAAAATTTTGGGAGCTTAAATCATAGTGTTGCTGTAGCCAAGACCACGTAATGATACAGGCAAAGTCTGTCAGTAGAAGGGATTCTGTTAGACTAGCTGGTATATTTGAAAAAGACAAACACTTGAGTACACAAGCATTTCTTCAGGCCTTCTAGAAATTCAAGTATTGATTATGATAAAATGTTTCTTAATATTTGTTCTGTATTCCTTCCATTGTTTATTTATGTTGGTTTGGCTTTGGGGCAGCTGCTGTCTGTTGGCACTGCATCTTACAAACTGCTTAGCACAGTGGTGTCAGCAAGGCTCAGGGCAGAAAGGAAATGAATATAATAACAAAAGCTTGTACTTTATGTCCCATTATACTTTCAAAGCCTCTGTTTTCCCTGGGTTTTCATCCACTTGTCTTGGTAATGGACATAATAACAAGAGCTTGTACATTATGTTCCACTATATTTTCAAAGCTTACACTTCTTCTGGATTTTCATTAACTTGTCTTGGTAGTTATGGAGGCTGCTTGAGTTTGGAGGATTTTATATAGATTTCTTTGTTCGGGGGGTGTGTGTCTGTGGTTACTTTAAATTTGAAGGAGATTTTTAAACCAGGAGTCAAGTGACCAGAATGATCTGGCAAAACTTGCAAGTCTGGACATGGAGAATATTTGTATTTCTCCATTCCACTGAAACATCCAACACTTGATTAGATAACTGCAGCCCTGCCTGGGGCTTTCCTTCTGCTCCTTTGCACATAAGGTGCATCTCCAATCTGTACTTCCCCCCCTACTGGAATGCATAAAATTGAGCTACAATGTGGAACATGCAATAAATCTATAGTAGCTGCTAGACAATTTAATACATAGTTAATGGGCAGAGAATGGGAGAATAGTGCTACTTCAGTATTTTAAAAGCAAATTTGGCATTTTTTATTGGTCTCTCATGTGACAACATTATAATTATTTCTGTACCATGTGATCCTTAGGGAAGTTTACCTACTGAGTGTTTGCTAACGGAAAACAAACAAAATGCAGTGAAGGGAGGTGACATGGTGACAAATGAAGGATATTTCCCTTCAAAAGCTTCTACTCCCTCTTTTGTCAAGTGGGTCATTGATCAGCTTCCCTGTCTTGTCATCTCAAGCTGACTTTGGAAAAGTTGGCAGAATTCAAACCTTCCTGTGGCAGTATCCAGACCTTCATCCAACAGAGCTTTGGAACTGACTCCCTCAGAGTTTAATGACCATATCTTTTTAGTTGATTTCAATGGTGTTTAAATCTGCTTTTGTGTCCAGAGGGGATGTAAAAGGACAGCTAAAACCTGAGCTTACCATTAAGTCTTAGACAATTTATGAGGAACAGTTGAGGGAGACTTTAAACTGGATATGTACTCCTTTCTTGTGTTACCAATGTGTGCAGTTCTGGGGGCCTCAACAAAAAAAAGGACATGGAACTGTTGGAGCAAGTCCAGAGAAGGCCATGAGAATTATCAGGGGACTGGAGCATCTCCTGTATGAAGGCAGGCTGAGAAAGTTGGGACTGTTCAGCCTGGAGAAGAGAAGGCTGCATGAAGACCTCATAGCAGCCTTCCAATATCTGAAGGGGGCCTATAGGGATGCTGGGCAGGGACTCTTCATTAGGGACTGGAGTGACAGGACAAGGGG
>JBCJKH010014705.1:22402-43104 GCA_039877255.1 Loriculus beryllinus | reverse complement strand
GCCTGGAGTTTCAGAGTCAGAGGTATTTCTCACTGTAGAGTATTTTGGTACAGGTGTCACATAATACCATCAGAATCGATTGGAATAGTTAAAATGTGCTTCATCCTACCTTGAAAGCTGGGAGGGCTTAAAAGCCTGACATTGTGAAATGGATCATTCCTCTGGGGTTTAAGAAAGGTGCTGCAGTGATATGAAGTTGTATGGGAACAGCAACAGACTGCATCTTCCTTTGGCTTTCATTTCAGAATCCCCAAGAACTTGCCATTTCAGTGTTGTACGCAGAAAGGCACTCATGGCAACCCACAAATATGAAAGGCTTATGACACAAATGTTCTCCATTGAAAAGACATCATTATTACTTCTCTGACTCAAACTTATCAGGAGTCCCATTAGTAATTTTTATGCTTCCACCTGTAACAGGCAAAAGTATTTCCACTTGTATTCAGCACAAAATACTTGAGCATAAAGGGAAACAGACCTCCAGTTCTCCCAAAAATGGAGACTGAAATTGTCAGTGGAAGGTAGTGAAGCTCTGTGACATTGTTAATCCATCTTTCATGGATTGTGGCATGTCTCCACCTAGCTATGCAACTGCACATTAAACTTGGAGCAACAGGATTTAACATTTAAACATCCAATCAGTAGCTGATGATAGTACATAATGTTTGTGGTTTCCCTTATTCAGAGCAGTCTTTTAGATGGTCAGGTCTTGTCTGAAGTAAATACTTCAGGGATGGGGATATGGTTATCAATAAACTAATCCTGGAGTCTTGTTTAACAAAACCTCCTTGTGAGAGTTAGCAGGTGATGTTTGTATCTGTATGAGGCGATGGGAAGTTAAGTTGCTGTCTTTCTGGCTCTATGGTTACAAGTGCTGTCTAGACAAGGACTGCAGAATTAGGCTGGCTCATTTTCAATGGACTGCCCAATGTATATATTTATTTAGTGTCCATGTCTACTGAGTTGTGTGAGACCAGAGTTGAATCCCCCTGTCTTGGACCTACTTGAAAACCTGTTTTAGCCATTTGCTCCATTTCATTCACCCGAAGAACTTATCAGTTGCTGAAAATCCTTGCTAAACTTCGCCAGCAGCCCAATCCTGATTCATTTCCTTTTTAAGTAGAATTCCTACCCGTGTATGTTCTAATATAATGGGTTGTAACCAATTAATCACACAGCTGTTAATGGAAGTACAAGGCCGTACATCACAAGCTTGTTAGTGTCACTTAGCTATGTAAGCTTGTGTTGGGTGAAAACGCAAAGGCATCAGTCAGGCTGACAGACACAACCTCCCTTGTCTTCTGTGCTACTGCCCTTACCATTGTTCAGTGACGGGGAGCATTCAGCATAGCATCTGGCAGTGAGAAACCCTTCCAAACAAATCAGGTAGTTTAATGGAATTCTGTACCATCACTGAGGGAATGGCAAGAAAATGCACCATGAATGCAAACACTGAGTTACTGCATGAATGTTACACCTTCTTATAAACAGCTTCCTGCCAGCAGTGAGTGATAGGAAGCACATTAGCATGGGTGTGTGTGTGTGTGTGTGCATGCAGTTAATGATCTAAATGCTAAGGATTATTTTTCTTCTGACAGCACAGAATTGTTTTATAAATTCTCCAGGAATGTGGAATAGGTGTTTGACATGAGCGATTAAGGGAAGCTATTTAGAACTGCAAAATGAATTAAAGCTTTAAAACACCTTTATGCAGTTACAGGCAGCAGAAGAAGTGCTGGGATTGGAATAATGAGTGAGGAAATTGATTCTTCAAAAGGAGAAACATTTGAAACCAGAAATAATCTTCCAGTTTTACTTCTCTGAGTTAAATTGCTTTTAGTTCTAGATACTCAACAGTGATGTTGATACACAGCAGGAGTCTTAAATAGAGGGTTTTTTTTGGTGTGTTAAAATTATTTGAAGTGCTGAAATCCCCGTTTTGATGATTTGGGGGAGTTATGTTCTATGCATCTTTGGAAAAGGGAAAGGCCAATGCATTGAGGCTTAATTTTGCATTTTCCACAGCAACTTTTACATGCCATCCAGTGGACACCGCATTGCTATTTCTCCATTGAGAATATGAAGCATCTAGGAGAGTTTCTAGGTTTCTAATCCTGTTCCCCTTGCAGAGAAACTATTCATCATTTTCAGTGTAATGCCTCTATATTGCTGATCACAAATTTCTTTACAAAGGTGAATGTCATTGTCTCTGCTTACCTGGGAGAAACTTGGAATGAGGCACAGGAATGAGGAATGATTCATCCATGTTGTATTAGTGGTATGGTGATTGAGCCTACTATTTCCTCAGGGCTTATGCCATAATTGTATCCTCCTGTAAAGGCTGGCTCAGAGATGATCTCTCCAGGGCTAAGCTCAGATTTTGTGTTAAAGCAAAAGGGAAAACCACTTCAGATGGAATTCCTTGTCACTTGTCCTGAAAGGAGACCCTGACATTACTTTCTGATTTTCCCAAACTTTCATTTTGTTCTGTGGCTTTGGCTCTTGAACAGCTCGTTGTTTAAAAGCATAAATAATGCTCTAGTGCATCAGGTGAAGATCCACAAGTCACCATGAGTACCCTAAGTGTTGCCAAGCTGCACCTGACTGGGCTCACACAGCTGGTTCCACTAGCTGTGAATCAAAAGGTGAGTCCTGCCTCCCCCTGACCTGCTCTGTTTGCTGTACCACTGGAGTCTGAAGTTCCTCTGCAGCATTTATGCCCCAGGAGATAGCTTCTTGGAAGTGCAGATTATTCCTCCCTCCAGCTTCACGGACAGGCTCAAACTATGCCAAGAAGGTAAGAGATGGGTAAAGCTATGGATGGAGAGAAATGAATGATTAGAAAACCCAAACCTGGGTTTTTCAGTGTGCAGTGGAAAACCCTGTGGTTCCAGCTGCAATCCCATCTGGGGTCATTATCTAATACATGTATTTGGTGTATAGGCTGAGAAGTTTGGAGAAATCTGTAGTAACAAGGGAGGAACATAAGCTTTTTGATAATTGTGTTAAAGTGTGATCTGCAGAATTTGTTGTAAGATTTTTAATTTAAAGCTATGCCTAAAGCTAAATAGTGTTCAGCTAAATTAGCAACCGAATGGCTGATGGAATAAATAAGGAAACTGGTTATGATTAGAGATGGGGAGAGTCTGGGTGAATGGCAGTTCACAGATGGGTGTGATGAAGTAGACTGGTAGCTTAATGTCTCTAAAGCACTATAGAGTTTGACTGGAGAGCTATTTACATTTTTGGTTCCAGATGAATACTGAGGTAGTTTAATTCTTCTGGAGACTTGGATCACTGTGTGTGTGAGGCTTCCAGGGATGGTAGCTCTTCCTAGACTGGACATTTCCAGGTGCTTTCTGTCCCAGCAGCCTCTGTAGGCCACTCCTTCTCTGACCGTAGAAGACCAGAGCCAGTGGCATTAGTTTCTGTGCTCCACTGAACTGCCCTCAGCTTATGTGAAGTTTTGTGTGTTTTGAATCCAACCTTTATTTGCTCTGGTTTCAAGAAATGGTGATGTGTGCGTTCTGTGTACTTGCAAGGTGTAACATACTTAGGAGTCTGAGTCCAGCAAACCTTGTAAATATGCTATTTGAGTGGGATGGTTTGTACATGGATTATATGTATTTGTAAGGTCTTTTCTGGATGGAATTAAATGCTTTGATGCAATAATCATCTGGGCAGAAAAGTGGAGATGGGTGTGTTATCGTAGCCCACTCTGGCAATGCTGCCAAATGCTGGTTCCATCTAGGTGGTGATTACCGCAGTTGTTTGTCATCCTGTCAATTCTGCAGCAAGTATCAGTGTGACAAATGTGCCAAATACACTTTGTAAAACCACAGAGTAGGACTGTGAACAATGGTGACAATGATGTCCATCCTTACATGTGTATCAGCAGGGATCAGGTGCTGTGCCAGGAGGAAGGGAGACTTGGACTGTGGAGATGGAAAGGGACAGTTAGATTGTCTGCATTAGGTTTTGATTCACAATGGGAGTGTGCTTTCAACAGCAGTCAGGCCCTCTGGGACAGTGTGTGTTCACCTGGTGCCATGGTTCTTACTTTAAATCCTTGAAAGCAGGAATACTCTGCTGCTGTGGTTTGTCTCCTGTCTGAGCTCACTAATTTCTCCATCCTTTATGACAAATGATAAGGAGAAAGAGTTAACTGAAAATGTTCTCCATCTTCCCTCTGCTCAGACTTTCTTTAGGGGTGTAGCTGGGAGGGAAGCTGCTGTTCTGAGTCCCAGGCTCCAGTAACACAAGGTAGCAGGGGGCTGTCTGTTCTTTGTCTCCTTCGCTATGTTGCCCCTTGGGCTCTTCTTAGACATGACAGCAGATTTGTTTGACTAATTCCACTGGCCCTTAACAATGACAAACTTAAGAAAACCTACACAAATACAGAAGATGATGTTTCCTTCAGCTGCTTCAGATACATGTTTTTTAGTTTGATGGACCCTCTTCTTTGGCACACTTTAAAAATTTCCAAGTCCATTTACTTTGTGTGGCCAAAGCACCCTTTGCAAAGACAATTTTGTGCTTTTTCTAACATTCCTTACATGCTGCAAGAAGCAGGGAATTCTGTTCCTTGCAATGCACTCTCGAAACTTTTGTCAGGTTTGAGCTCATTTGCCTGGGTGGGATATAAGGGAATGTCTATTGCAGCTCTAAGAATCCAGCTTCCATGCTAGGCCATTGGTTTTGATTTCATTTCTTTTGGGGCAGGGGCAGAGGGTCTCATCTCCCTGGCTGAAAGTGCAGGGTCAAAGAGAAAAGTGACATTTCTCAGTAGGAGCCTAGATTTGTGAACCCATGCTTTTTGTGTGTGCACTCTTCATTCAGATGGCAGTCTATTCTTATTCTATGTGATGAGACAGTAAGACAGACTCGAATACTTACGTTCTTTCTATGATTTTAATGTCTACCTGAAGGTTTCCTTTAGCTCTGAGACAGCTTTTTGCCTGCTATAGTAGTTTTGCTCTGGTTTGCACTGGAGGAATCTGTGACTAAGCAGGTACCCTGGAAACCTTTCCAAGTGGGCTCTATACTGTTTCACATTCATCTACATATCATATCTATGTACAAAACGGAATGTACAACACTTTGTTCTTTTTTTTTAAAGCATTAATCTCTCTCTTACCAGCTGATTGCCCTTTTCTCCCTCCTAAAATGACAGGAGGATAGATGGCCACTTGATGTTTCAAATCAGCCATGCATGCTGCTGCTTTTATTCTGCCTTCCATTAACTCTCGCAAGATTTGGCACAACAAGAGCATTATATAAGACTAAATACTTCTTACATAAATCTGAGTGAATGCCTTTCATCAAGTACTGGGTGCTTATCGTGGCTGTAAGTAAAAATGAATCACTTCCTTTTGAAATGGGAGCTTTAAACCTTGTATTTTGTGTAGTTAATTGCCACAAGCCAAAATAACCTTTTGAGCTCGATGAATTTTCACAGCTGCAGATGGGAGGGGAAAAATCCACACTGATAAATAGAGACTTGGGAATTTCTAAAAGAAATGATTCCCCAACCGCCTCTTTTAGCACAAAGCTCGTGTTTGCCAGGATGTAGAATGTTCCTAGCACATGTCTACAGAGCCAAGAACCTGAGTGTTATCTAAGGGATAGAATGAGAAAGAACAACGCAAGGGCAGTGTGAATTTGACACTTTTAAGAAGAGACAGCGAGTCAAAAAGCACAGATAATTTAGCTTTTTATACAGGCTCACATACTAAGTAGGTCCTGGGCTTAGCAGCTCAGATGCAGTTGTGGAAGACCAGTCAATTGACATGTTATATAGGGAAATACGGGAATGTACCTTTTAAGATAAGGGAATAACTATTAGTCTTACAAGGCAAGATGAGTAAGTGGAATAGGAACTGGCAAATCAGGATCCTGGGAGGAAAGAGCATTTCCACTCTCCTTGAGGAAAGTGAGAACCAGTACTAGGAAAGGTAGGAGGCTGTGGAAACAGTACTGGGACTGCAGTCATTAACCCCACTTGTGCTGGAGGAGAAGTACTTTGGCTTGTCATCCTCCTTTTCTATGGCATGGTTAGCTCCTGGTACAAGAGCAGGTCCATGCATCAGTGGAAGACAAGCAAGAGCAGGAGTGAAGGACCTGGTGCTGGAAGAGCAAGTTTGTGTAGGGAAGTGGGAAGACACAGAAAGAAAAGGGAGGTTGAAGGTCAGAAACCCACTGACCATCATGTTAATGAGGAGGAGGAAGGAAATGGAGAGAAACACTTGGTAAATATCAAGTATTATCATTATTATCAAATTATCAAATATTTTATCAAATATTATATCAAATATATATATCAAATATTATCATTATTATAAAATTATTATCATTGGGTGGTAATGAGGACCTAAGGCTGGAAGGAGGGATGAGGTTAAAATATTCTGCTAAAGCAGCATGATAAATCATCAACACAAACTGAAATCCCCTGTGGGCAAACACAGCAATGAAAAGTATGGGATAGAGTCAGTATATTAGAAGACCAGTGGATGGCAGCATATTTTTACAGCCAAAGTATTGGGTTGTATTTTGTGTCACTTGTTTTGGTTGTAGCTCATCTACTGACCAATATATCACATGTCCTGAGGACAAATCCATGTTTATCTGATAATTTAGCACAGGCTGTGAAGATCTGTGTGTCTTGTGTACTGTTCATATTTCTCTTCAGACAGTGGTGACCACTGTGGTAGCTGTCCCACACCAAGTCATGAGGGAGAGGTGCAGCATGTGTTAAGAGTAGGAGTGAAAGGCACAGAGTAATGAGGAGGACAATATCCTGTGAGCTGTATGCACCTTTTATGAGTTTATAAGAGTATTTCAGGAGTAACAGCTCCAAAGGCTATATGCCTAAAGAATCACCTTAGTGTATTACTTCTGATAACTGAGTGTGGTCTCATTCCCAAGTTTACTGTTATGCTGTGAAGCTGATGATTTCTTCTGAAAAGTTGGGAACAAAATCTGTGAATTGTAGAGAACATTTCTGAGGTATAAAATTATACATAAATACTGAGCACAAATTCAGGTCATAGTGTAACACTCATCCACCCCAAAACTGGGATGCGTGAAGTAGTTAAAGGGAAGACTCATCTGATAATTTGACTTCACAAAACAAACCCCACATTCTTGCTTATCATATTTATTCACCCTATGCGGATAAAAAACCAGACAAGTCATAATGGATTTGACTCATTGCTGTACAGAACTGTTTATATTCCATGTTCACCTAAATTTCAACCGAGAAAGAAAAATGCACATTTTTAAAAGAACAGTTTATAAATTCATTTGATAAACAGACTTCCAATAAACTTGTAGAAGTTAGAAGAGAAGGTATTTAAGACTTACAGCTCATGTTTTCTGAAGCAAAACACTTCATGTAAAGCACACCTGACATCGGACTTCCATACACCTCAGAGGTTTTCTATGTAGTCTTCACTAAAGTGTACTTACAAAGTGTTTCACAGTATGAGAGCATGAGTTCCTCCATAAGCTACAAACCTTCTGAACTAGATAACTGCTGTAAACAGTGCTTCTAGAGAGAGGACAGTTCAAAGAAGAGGGGATTAGCAGTCAAGTTTCTTTGGAAGATAGTACATGGCATTTGGTTCTGACTTTCTTACGAACAGCAGCAGACAAAAAGCATTGTAATCATTTCAGTTATTTGAGGCTCTTCAGTTTTGGAAGAACAGGTCCAATTATAACAAACTGATAATTGCATAATTAACTTTGAAACAAAGGATTTTGCTCATGATAAATGCATTAAGAGCTGAAATACATGAAGACAAGCTATTATGTTTGTCAACTTGTCAGATGGGTGCTGAAGCCTCCTCTCTTAATTACAAGATGTTTAGCACAGCTCAACAGATATTTTAAAGTGAATATAAAGCTGGAATGTGTTTTCATTTCATCTGAGACTATTACCGTGACAAGGCAGGAAAAGGGAAGGGGACTGAAAGCAGTGATTTATAGACGCTCTAATTTTTCACTTAGAAATTCTTCCACGCTATCCGTATTCCACTTGAGGATGCTCAGTTCTTCTGCAATGTTCCCACTGTCATCAAGCAGCTTCAGTACAGGGTCAGAACCACGCACATACTCCAGGGGAAGAAATGAGAGTCAGTTACCTTGGGCTGGATTAACACTCCCCCTCAAACTGATTTAAATTAAGTAAAAATAGCTCAAAGCAGGAACAGTAACAAGTCCAAAGAGTGACATCATGAACACTTAAGAACAGAGCACTAAATTACATCAGAGTATTCTGGGTGAACTTTGGCAATACACTTTGTGTTAAGAAATCAACCTGAGCTTTGGCTTTTTAAAGCCTGGAGTTCTTCAATAAACCCAAACAGACAAGCTTGGTTGCTCCTGATAGAAAATACAAATATTCCAGTGCCCCCTCGTTTGTTCTGATTTTATGCATTTCCTTCCTAGGGTTTAACAACAATAGATTCTACTTTTCTGGAGGAAAACAGATCTGTAAGACTCAAATTCAGAAATTAAGCTTAGGAGATGAGTCTTTTAGCTTGTTTTCTCTTTCTCTCCTTCAGTAGTTTTTCACCTACTGTGCGGATTCAAAGGAGAAGGTAGAAGTTCAAAGCTAGAGCTGGTGTGCATGTGTGTATGCAAAGGAAGAACCAGTAAAAGGGGAGACACCAGACAGAGGCTTTAAAGATGGAAAGATGCTGAAGACACTACACTCCACTGGCAGCAGTTGGCCAGTGTTTGCAGCTATGGTCTTCTTGCCTAGTCCCAAGGAATGAGGGTGGGAGAAAAGAAGGAACCATAAGGGACAAAGAGGCCTCACTTCACAAGCAATTAAAACACGTAAGGGGCAGTAAGTGTCTCAGATCCAGAACAGAGTTATTTGCCTTATGTAAAACAGGCAGAAAACAGCTTCAGTTTAGACTTTTCACTTGCATTTAATGTCAAAGAGAGCAAAGGAGAGGAATAAGTCAAACAAAGGGGTGAGAGGATGTCAAGGGTGTGTGCATGTATGTTTGAGTAACATCTGCTGCTTGTCCTTGGCACACTGCACAAGCTAATGCACATGTAGGGGGGCAATGCCATAAGCCTAGCTTTGCAAGATGGTTTTCTACTTCAGCTGGTTTAAGTTACTGAAGCTGGATTTCTGAATCAAGCACCTGAATTATTTTTTTCCTGTAATCAGTGGCCTTTTTAGCTTTTTAGAAATTTCTGGTCATTTTCACAGCTCCAAGTTACTTCTATCAGTTTCTAATGTAATCCCATTCTTTCCTGCTGCGTTGTATCTGTGCCTACGAGGCTTTGCTGGGAACATAATACTTTAATGCTTCTGAAGACTCACTAAGTCACAAACTATGTGATGCAAATATCAGTATCTAACAGTATCAGAAGGCTCTAACCATTTAAGTTTATGGAAAGCTTTCCCCAGGAGTATTGTACTGCTGAGCTAACCTAGAACCTAGTTGATTTTACTTGACCAAGCTGGTGGCATCTCTAATCCATTTTCCAAAAGTCTTGTGCGATAAATATGGATCCATTTGCACTCATTTTTTTCTGGCAGTGCTCTACACCAACTGCACTCGAGTCTGCTTTGGTGTTCAATACAGCTACAAAGCTTAAAATAAAAGTGAAAGTCAGACATGCAGAAGGAGAGAAAGAAACTGGAGGACACAGAGACATGAATGCATGAGACAGAGGAAATCTGTTTGAGATGGAATCTGCTGCTCAGAAGACAAATCACTTATTGCAGCCATGCACAGCTATGAAGTGATTCCAGATGGTGCCATTTGGTGAATGGAGATGGGAGCGCAAGAGGTGAGAATCAAGCTGTGTATCTGTAAAGTATGCGGGAAGTTCACACA
The DNA here is from genome assembly GCA_039877255.1 of Loriculus beryllinus. NCBI lineage: Eukaryota > Metazoa > Chordata > Aves > Psittaciformes > Psittacidae > Loriculus > Loriculus beryllinus. Next base: position 33,244 of record JBCJKH010014705.1, on the reverse strand, counting down.
GGATTTTAAGAGGAAGGTGAAGTTTTACACCAGATCTTGAAACCAAAGGATTGTTTCAGCTTAAGGCAGTGCATCTTATGTGGCTTTTGCATATATGCAGGTTATAATAAACACCATTCAGCATATGCATTTCTATAAAGCTGGATGTTTGAAGAATGTAAAGAAAAACAGCATCATAAGAACACAGCAAGGAAATTCTGAGAGGGAGGAGGGAAATCTAAGAATCACTCAATGTATGGAACTGGCAGCTCCACCAGAAAATGAGGGGAGAACAGAATGGGAAGCAAGGAAACTATGGCAGAATAAGCTTAAATAAATCCAAAATATCCAGAGAGTAAGGACAGAATGCAGGTGCTCCTCACATTCTTTTGCCAATGGGTACTATTTTTTTTCCCCTTGGATTAAAAAGAAACAAACAACAACAACATGGATTGGTACCAAGCAGTTACTGAACAATAAACCGGTTAGTATCAGCAGCAGGAACTTATAAAGATTTATACTGGCAATGCCCATCCTCTGCTAAGGGATTGCTTGATTAGCAAATAAGGAACAATCCACAGCAGGACTGTCTCCATCAAGCTTAATTCTTCCTAACAACCCAAATGAAAAAGCTGGGTTACTACTCACCTTGATTTGCAGTCCCCTGAAGAGTTTTGGCTTATCACTCCTGACAAAAGCTATGGTTGGAAGAAAAGAAAGAAAGATGATCAAGGTCTTCTCCACTTGCATAAAGTAGAATTACATTCAAGGCAGTATTCCCTGAATCATTTATTTTGGAATGATGTTTTAGAAGATAATTTGATGTTAAAATTCTTAAAATCTTCACAAAATAATATTCAACCTATCACACCTAAGGCATGCCCTGGTTTTGCTAGTATTCCAAACAAGCTTTGTGTCGGCTAGTGCAACTGTGTATATCAGTTTACCTACAGGTACCACTGCCTGGCTGCAACAGACTGACCTATATGCTGCTGTGATATGCAAATGTGAGGAAAAGTGTTTGTTAGAGTGACCAAAATCCAGCTGAAGAGAAGCTTTGTGAGGGAGGCTGAATATGACACACATCCCATCAGCACACTCACACAAGCTGCAGCACTGCAGGTGAAAGGAGCGCAGAGGGAACCAGGGGTAGAGGTGTCATTCTTGCAAACAAGACAGTCTTATCTTGCAGAGATCTTTGAGGTTACATGTTGAAAACAGCAAGAAAACAAGAAGCTGCTATCTCCTCTTGCCTCTCCTAAAGGCAATCAACTTTAAGATGGATTCTGTCATGTTAGCTACATGGAGAGTTCAGGTCTGAGGTGGGCTGCTGCTGAATAATCCTTCACAGCACAACCCAGGCCTTGTTTAATGTTAATTTAGGTGATATGAATTATTTCAGGACAAAATGTGAGCATAATCCCCTACTTCCAGACATTTTAGCCTGATGAATGTCTGAATTCCACAAGTATTTATAAGTCGTGTAGAAAATTATAGCCTTCATTCCTCCTTGTTTTACATTTAGGTTATGCTAAAGGCTGCATTTAGTATCCATACTGACATTAAGCAGACTCGGGATGTTCCTGTCCTATCCCTGAGGATGGGGATACAACATCCTTGTCAGTACAGACTGACTCTTCCAGAGGTGCCACCTGCATGTTAAAGCTGCTTTTTCAAGGTGAGACAACAGTGACTCTCACAAACTGCAGTGTATCCAGCTGGTGCACAGAGATGAGTGTAACTCAGGCCTAATGCTTCATACTGTCCCACAACGTGTAGTGCTTTCCTCAGTGATGGTCAGGCTGTCTCCTGGCACCTTTATACCTATCTTTGTATCATCGTAGAGTTACCTAACACTTTCTCATTATGTATATACTGAGTGGCATTTATTTTCTCCTCTCTCCTACTGTGGTCCCAGGACAGACCAAAATCATATCCTCTGCAGGCTGCACCAACCACTACACACTATAAACCAGTCAAAAATACCAATGGCCCATGAGCTGCCAGATACACCTGACCCCTTAAGAATATAAGGCTTGTTTGCATTTCTTCTACAGATCTGTATATTAATGTCATCCTGTAAGCTGGGTTTGGATAACAATTTACAATAGCACTAAACAACCAGTTCTTGCTCACATAATGCAGTTCAATTTGGACTCAGAGACATAATTTTCAGTGTTTCCCATGTCCTTGTGACCTGTTAGTTGTCTCAGCTGTCACCAACAGTGGAAAAGTTCACAAAAATGGCAGATATTCCTTATTCTTTTTAAAGTCCACAGCACACTGAACCGTTTCATGGGGAATTTTTCCACGTTTTCCTTTTCAATTTCAATCTAAAGCTGCACTCAGCCTCTAGGGCTCTGTATGAAAAGGAGGTTGTAAGAAGTAGTCAGTACAGTGGCTAACTTGAATTGCAGAACTTAACTGGCAAGACAGCATAGTGAAATGGATAATGTTTCAGAGGCAAATCTGAACTGTGGAATTTAATTGTATTAAAGAATAGCCTTTGGGGGTTACCTCAAGTAACAGCTTGTAAGTGGTGTGAGGATTTGTTACTTGAGTGACAGATGAAGGCTCATGTGGACGTGCGTGGCTGTTCTCTGGCTTCATTTTGGACAAGCTCACGTGAAATGGGGACAGAATGAGTTGGAAGGCAGCAGTATTGCATTTTGTGACTTTAAAAGTAGCTATTACACACTTGTATCAATGTCAGATGTAAAAATCTTCCAAAAGCTGAAGCATTACACAACATTTTCCCTGCAATTTTAGACAGCTGGAATAAAATCCATCTCTGTTAATGGCATTTTTATTTCTAATGCTGATCATAGCCACTTTCTGCATTAGTCACCTGAATTTGCAATGCAACAAAGAGAAACTCTTGCTGTACAAATGTCTTCATTTGTATATCCTGATCTTTGGGAGCTGAAGTGAGAAACTAACATGCTGTCATGCTTTAAAAGTACAGATTAGCCCCCCAAACACTATGGATTTTTTTCCTTTGCACAAAATCACATCCTAAGTTGAATGAAACCGATGGGGTTAGGGAAGTCAGATGTAGCTACAGTGTGCATTTTGGGACCTGTGGCTGGTTGCTTATCATGTGATGGGGTGCACATGCTTCACCTTCAGCACTGCCCCAACCGTTTCCCTTCTGTACCCGTTATTGAACAGTTTGATGTTTAATGCTAAAATGTGAGCTATCTCTTCATTTTCCTCTCCCTGCAGCAGCTGTAGGAATTACACAGAGCAGAGAAACAAGCATTTCTCTAACTCCTGGGTTACTCATAGCCTTTATCTAGCTCATGGGCCAGCGGGGAAGGCATTTTCCACTTTGACTTCTGTAAGATGAAGTCTGAGCTTGGTGCCGTGCCACTGTGTTCCAGTGAATTAAACACCAGACTAGAAGTCAGAGCTGTTCTACTGCCAGCTCTGCAACTGTCCTTTCACATGATGTTAAGGAAATCACTTCACCCTGTGCTCTTGCGTAGCATGTGCAAAACCAAAGCATATGCCTTCTGTTTGAAGGCCATCCTGAGGTGAGCGTACAGAGTACACTTGATTGTCACGCAATCAACTGCAACTAAAAGGTCAGAGAAGAAGACCAGGTGTACGTGGGTATTTTAAAGCCAGACCAGCACCAAAACTGTTTTGCAAAGAAAGGTAGTACCAAACAGTGCTTTTGAAGACCCAAGAGTATCCTCTGCCCTTGAACACAGCAGAATGGAGAAACTCACTGCTACTGTTATAATGTCCCTTTGATTTGAGATATATGACATCTCTGTTTTGAGAAAGCTGTGAAAACAAGTTTGTTGTAATTAAAGCCTGGTGTCCTTCGTGCAGATGACAAAGGAATGTAAACATCACTTGGGCCCAAACACAGGGCAAGCCTGTGCACTTGCACACACTGCACTGTTCTCTCTGAGGCACAGTAGGATACACCAGGAAAAAAACTTCCTGACACCAAATGGACATGATACCACATCTCTCCATGCAGAGCTGCAGATCTATATGCTAGGCATAACCTCTTTGTAAACAGAGCTGACTACCTACTGTTACAGATTAAGGGCATGATCCAGCCTACCAGGGATATCTACATTCAGGAATATTCACATTATTTAGAGTCCTGTTTTAGAAGCAAGGATCTCCTGCTTGATCTGTAACTGAAAATATACAAAGCTACGTTGACAAAAAATTAATCTCTTAATACTTGAGAGCCAATAAACAATGGCAGTAAAATCTCAGATTTGTTTTCAAACAACTGTGCACACAGACAAGTGTTCTTAAGCTTGTCTGTCTCAACATGCATCGCAAGGATTACAATGGCCTCAAATCAGAAGGGCCTGGAGAAGATTAACAAAACCCTGTCTCTATTTTATCAGTTTCAGATGTTAATGGCAGAAAAGCACAAGTCTGAACTAGTCATATCTTCAGCACAAAGTCCACAATTAATCTTTACTGCACAATTTTTCCTCCTGGTAAGCTACAGCATGTCTTTGAGTAAGAATCTAATGTGATTAAGCATCTGCCAGTAATGGAAAAGTCCACTTAATCAAACTTTTGATCTTTCTGGTGTTTAAAAATCTGTGCTTTTAGTTTAGATTTATTCCATTGCTGTAGCACTTACAAGGTCTGTGTATGCCCATGGGGCTTCATCCTTCTTACACTGGACATACCCTTCTCCAGTTTATGTTATTTTTTTGAGTAAACAGAACCCTTCAGCTTCTTCTAACCTCTTGATGCTGTGAACAGACACACAGCTGCATATTATAGGTGAGTCTCATTTTAAATGCTGATTATGCACTGAAAAGCAGCATGGTACTTGTCTGATGAAGGTGACTGTCCCTCAGCATTACATTAAAATCACCTATTATGTGATCAGGGCGAAGAATTGTTAGTGTGGCAAGTGCAACAGCAGAAAGCAGTAAGTCAGGAGTAAGGAGAAATGTTTCAAAACTGGTATAAAGGATGATCTATATTGAGAGATCTATACTGAGAATCTTTTTGTGATGCACTGAAGTGTTTCACACATGCAGTTATCAATAGGAAGCATGTGAGTTATTATGAGCTTTCAAAAGACATCTGATCACATAGTAGCACGGTACTTTGTACAACTCAATGCAGCATAAACAACTGATTTTTAGAACTCACAAATAAGAAAGACTACATGTATATAAACTGCAGTGATCTAGTAGTAATACAGAAAAGGAAGAGTAAAGTACATCTAAGATTATCTATGCACAGTTGTTCTGAGTTACTTTCAATGAGCAGAAAGCAAACAGAGTTATTACTTTGCATAACTCAAGGAAATAGAGTCATTTGTTTAATTTAGCCCTGAATTATTAAACACAAACAGTCGGAAAGTAAACAAACAAAAAAACCCCCTAGAAAAATAAATTTGTGCAGAATGTCACAATTTGCACATAAAAAAGGCACAAAGGATTGACCGTACCACAAACTTGACCATTTTGTACCCAAAATGAACTCAAATAAAACAATAGTTTTATTGAGGCATTACTGATTATCATGTGGACTCCTGTGCTAGCAAAGACAATCTCCTCGCACCCTTGAACTGGGAAAGAGAAAATAGCTTTGCCTTGGCCTTGCAGTCAATTACTAAACTGTGTGTGGGCAGAGGCAGCAGGAGAGGGCCTAGTGGCAGGGGGGTTGGAACTAGATGACCTTAAGGTCCTTTCCAGCCCAGACCATTCTATGATCTGTGAACTTCCCTGAGTTGTAATCTGCCTTAAAGTCCTTCTTTTACTTGTTTGTCAGTCAGCCTTCAAGCAAGGAGGTGCTGGCTGTGGTAGATGGAGACAGTGCTGTTTGTGCAATTTTATGTCTAAAGCCAGGTTAGTCTTTCTTATCTATGGCCAAAGTACAGCATTAGGATCTTCATTAAAGAAGCCAAAGTACTGCTATCATCTAAGCTCTTCCTCCATTTATAAGAAAATTGCATTTTAAACGCCTCACAGATGTTTTTTTCCCCTGCAGCTTCCTCCCACCACACACTGATGGTTCTGATTTTCCTTTCACTACTGTCTTCCATTCACTTTAATTGACTGTCATTATCCACTGACAAAACAATTATACTGCAGGAGCTGTGAAAAGAAAGTAATTCCATAGTACACAATATGATTTCATCTATCAATTATTTGAGACCAGTTCCATGAGTCTCAGGTCAATGCAACTTTCCTGATATGATATATGAAACTTATGACTACTTGTAGTAGTACTTAAAAGCACATTTTCTCATTCAGCTGTGACAGTATTTCACATTTGAAAGAACATTAGTGGCTTTACTTACCCTGGATTTGGGGGAACCTTCCCAGTTTTCATCCACATACCTCTAGGACAGCTCCTGCATAAAGCTGTAATAAAAAAAACTAGAAGCTGTTAAGGACAGAAAAAAATAATCTAAATTACTTGTGATGTGTTTTATCTGTTGAATTGTTTTTCTTTGAGGAGACAATACACTATGGTATTGATGGTAACAAGTAGGATTCTAAATTGAATTGTCTCTGACTTATGCAACAAGCGACTGTTCATTCAAGATACGTGATAGTTTTCTTTTGTTGTGTTAAATATGTAAAACCAGGAAAAAGAAATTCATTTGAGATATGCAGTTGCTGGGAGCAAACCTTCATTATAAAAATAATGCAATCAGAGATGTTACAATGGGAATTATGGACTAGTAATAGGAAAACTTTTTTTTTTCCCTCCCCAAAGATGCTAAGAAAATCTGATTAAGTGAAACTTCAGTCTCCGTTTTAAACCTACCTTGGGCAGTGAAATACTGCTTATAACAAAGATAAGGCAGTGACTTTAGGCCTCTCATTTGGGCTATTAGTAGTTTATTGTAGTTAACTGTGATTGCAGAAAGAGATCACATTACTAGTCCTTTACCTGGGCTAACTTTGATACTTGTACATAGACATCAGTCACTACTGTCAGCTGTGCAAGATACTGTGAAGTTAGGCATCGTAATCTTACACCTAGCTGTCAGTACCGCGTACCAAATCACATCCTTCTAACCCTGAAAATGCACCCTTTGTAGAGCAGCTGACAGAAGAAGCTTCAGGTAAAACTTTGTCATTCAATTCATTACCTTCTATAAGCATTGAAGACCTCTGCTTTCATTGTCAGTGTTTGCGTAACAAATGTACAAGCTGGGACACAGAAAAAATACGACCTGACTGCAATGAAGTAAATTCACGTTTCACTTAAAATACGAACTGTGAATACATGTAATGAAAAAGAAGCTTTTGCTGTGAAATTTAATGAGTGCTAACCCTCCTGAAACAGGAGAGGTGAGTCATGAAAGCAAACCACAGACAATACCACAGCAATCTCAAAGACAAATTAACTCTATGTGGGCATTACAGACAGCCAAAAATACCTCTTCACTTCAGAATACACATTTTCTGAATACCGGTACAACACAGTATTTGCCTAAATACTATGAATCGGAACATACGAATATATGAATCAGAACATAAAAAACCACCAATAATTTGCAGTTATTTGAAAAATAACTTACTTCCTGACATGAACTCATCAGAAATCATTGCTTCCACAGGAAACAGGACAAAAAACACTGCACTGCATTGCATTGCCTGTCCAGAACAGCATCTCAGCAATTTGCTTCATTGCATTTACATTTTCAGCTATACAACAGATTTAAGTTAAAAATTAGGATTTGGACTGTTCAACGCCGGGACTGCTATGATGAAACAATACACAAAAGATCAAGAATACAGCATTTCTTTTAAAGCTTTTTTACACCAGCCAAAGAAAGATTTTAATTAAAAAAGGCACTAATAAGCAGCTCAGATACTTGCCTGCATAATTAAAGTTCCTCTGGAATTAAAACATGAGAAAAATGACACTGATAGGGGAAATGTGGAATAGGGAGATTAGAGATTTCAGTTATCTTGTCTCTATTCATTATTCTTTAACAAACATGCATCAACGATTATATCAGCAATCTGGGATAGATTTAGATAATAGCTCACACACTGAACATTTATACTGGTTCTCCAATACTGACAGTTACCTGCATTCTTCCATGCAGTTAGTGTAAAGAATTAAACAACTAAAGAACTAAGTACACGCCAGTCTAGGACGGAGTAAACCGAGCATTTGTTTCAGTTCTCATTACTGCAAATAATTGTTTATTTCTTCCTTTCAAACAAGGATTTCTATGGAACAAGATCCCTCTGGTAATCTAAAACACGCTAAGACATCTCGTAATTACAAACTACGTCCAGTTTGTAGCTCCCAGCCAATATCTGATAGAAGTGAGGTTTATCAAAGAAAACAGCTCATTTCTTGATGTCTATATTTTGAGCTTATGACTCTGTCATAAGTGAAGCCCAACTGTGCTGGTACAAAGAAGTTCAGATTCATGCTGGCACAAACAGCTGCTCTCTAGATGGCCAGACAAGCCCCAACCCACACAAAAACCCTGAAAAATCAATTGACTTCATTTATAACTCTAAACAAAGGTGTCTTTTGCAAGAAACACAGGTTTATTTGCATCAGTTAGCCCACAACAAAAGCAGACTTGTTAATATCTAGTGCTACTACCATCTCATCATGTCCAGAGCAGATGTCCTCCAGAGATCCTTGTGAAGGCATTTACTGTGTTTCAAGTGTTCCTAGGGATGACATGTATCACTCAGTGTGGAGGCATACAGACATGTCTGGTCAGTTCATTACAGACTGCTTAACTCAGAAGTTCATTTTAAGATAATGCTTCACTTGTAGTGCTGATGGAAGCGAGTTTAGTACTACAAGCAATGAAATAAAGACTCTAAACTATTACTAGTGTCCACTTTAATGTGCCAAACAAGTGCGGTTATGATGGGCAGGCTGATTCACGTCTGCATCCATAAAAATAACTTAGCTTTCTTTATAACATTCTAATGGTATGTTTTCTAAGGCTATGGTGACAAAATCCCTCATCTTTCACAAAGCATCAGCTCAAAGTTCAATCCAAAGCTTACTGTAAGCACCTGAGTATCTTGTAGGAGTTCACACTGATGTAATGAAGATGGCTCTTCACAACTGAGAGGAGAACCATACTATCAGTCATGGCTGCTTTAGTGATGGAGTGGTAGTGATAACAGCATAAACCACCATTTACCTAAGAGCAGTGTTAGATAAAGATGTGTACTGTAAAAATAATTGTTCCAGCAATTAAAAACAATGAACCTGAACTTAGCTGAAAGAAAATATTTGACCTGTTATTAGGAAAGGAATGGAAGTAATTAATGAAGACAAAGTTAATTTCTAAATAGACACAGTATTGTTATCACAATTACTCATGGTGAAAACTCCAGAAGGAAGATTACGTTCCTGCTATGTAACTGTTAGTATTTAAAACCAAACAGGAATTCAGCTCAAACTGAACTGAAAAAGATGGTCCTGAGCAGAGATTGTTCCTTGATCATAATAAAACAATGTTAGGCCAAGGTGACCAAAAAGGTTTTGTAAAATACAAGGAATTATACCTAACTTTACATCTACAGCACCTATACTTTGCATACTGGTTTCTTTTAAATACTAAGCCAGACCCTGCACAGGTTACAAAGTGTCATTTCAACCGGGTTTGTACCCCTGTTTGCAATTAGCTGAGTGAAATTCTAGCACCGTCATGTCTTAAAACATGCAATGGAAGAGGCTGTTAAGGTAAAGCCATGCAATGGTAAATAGCTATCTTGTGGTATCTGGATTCTCACCGATACCGCATATTTTCCTCTCCTACTATCAAACAGTTTAAAAACTAAAGTTAGGCTCTGAGAACATGCAGTACAAAGCAATTTATGCCTGTTGATAAAACAAGAATTAACTCTTGCCTCAGGTACAGGACAATCTTCCACTAAATATTTACCAACAACTAATCTCTTCCCAATGCAAACGACATTTGGTTTTATGAAATTCATCACAATTTTGATTTCATACTCCTATATAAGCAGATCTCCCAAAGAGGCCTCCTCATTCTCTATCAACTCATGCTGTTGTTTTACTTCAAAGGAAAGTCAGGAAAAATACAGATGATATTATTCTTCTCAGCCAAAGTACCTTGGTATGTGCAAACTGGTATTGTTTTCAAATAGGGTGCCTGATCCCTTGCTTGAAAGCCATGCAATCTCATTTTTAATGTGTTCCACCCAACCACGAAGCAAAGCAAGTTAGTAACTGATATTTGTTCTGCGAAATGAAGTCACAAGGTAAAGAGATTTTGGTGCAAACCTCTTCTGCTCCTTCCTAAACTCCTATGACTATCACTTCGTTTGTTACTTTTAATAGAAAGCTGGATTAGTTACAATAAAGGAATACACACAGAGATAAATGCAAGGAAAGAATGCAGGGTGTTTTTATGGACAGTTACAAGTCTTCAGAATTACTCTGGTCTTCCCCTTCCCTGGAAGCAGAAAATGAGCAAGAATCTGTGGGTTAACAGAGAGCAGTCAGAAAGCCTCACTGCCAGGAACATTATGAATTACCGCTCTGTCATGTGGAAAGCCAGTAAATCACTGCTACACACACACATACCATTCACAACTGATGTCATCAGTAAATTTAGCAACAAAGAACCTACTCCCATTCACAGCTCATTATCCTGTGAAGGGAGATGCCTAACTCTAAATAAGAGTTTGGAAACAAAGAGTAAAACAGTCAAAAAATAGTTAAGTGAATTACTGCTATTCCTGTGGTTAGTGCTATGTATTACACACAAATTCCTGTGAACAAAGCTGAAGCAGAATCAGAGCTCTCATTTGTACCAGAACTGTCCTCAGTCCTGTAGTGAATACTCGTAGAAATAATCCCACAACAGCATGATCAGACTTCAGTTTTTAT
>JBCJKH010014705.1:0-22302 GCA_039877255.1 Loriculus beryllinus | reverse complement strand
CCCCCCCCCCCCCCCCCCCCCCCCCCCCCCCCCCCCCCCCCCCCCCCCCCCCCCCCCCCCCCCCCCCCCCTCCCCCGACCCACAATGAAGATGTTTAAGAACTGAAACAATTTAATAAAAAGGGTTGTGGAATCTGTATCCTTGGAGATCCTCAGATCTTTGAGCTCTGCTATGAGGAGGAGATTCAACTTCTTTATTCTGTATGTCACAGTAGTGCATAACTAGGTTAAGTACAATCTTCAGCATACAGAAAATGTGTCATCCATCTGAGTGTTTTGTTTTTTATCTCAAACATTATCTCCTCCTTGCAGTATTATATAAACATCTTTGCTCTTTAAATCCAACAACTTCCCCTCCTGGCAAACTGGGTTTTGTTAACTTTGCTCTCTGAAATCATTTGGTGTAGGCTCATGTGAGCAAGAGACCTGGCACAAGGGCAAGAGAGAAAATGCAGAAGCTGAGCAACCAGCTTCAAATCTTTGCAATTGCAGCAGGGATTAGGTGCTGTGAATGACCAGTTTGAGTGAAGGTGGAGGACAGAGCAGAATAGAGAAGGGTGGCAGAAAAAGGGCTCCTATGTACAGGCTCTCACTTGGACTTAGCGAACAGAATTATGTGAGCTAAAAAGTACAGACAGTGTAAGTTCCCATTTTGGAATATATTGTCCCATTAACTGCTATCTAACCGTCTACTTACCTCTCTATATGTAGAAACCCTGAATATCTCTCTTATTCTCAAGAGTGTGTGCTTTTATTAAAGAAAAAAACACTTAGAAGAGTTGCAAAGAAAACAGTAAGAACAGAAGTCATCAACTATTTGTTTGACCTTGGATATTTAAGTAATGTGAAGACTTTATACTTTTGGAAGTTGTTTCAACAAGCAGGGAGTCAAATGCCAATGTTTTATCCAGATGAAGGAGGTCAGACTTAAACAGCTAAACCTATTCCACTCCCCAGCACAAGATGCACATCAACACCTTTAACTCACATTTAGCAAATTCACATTTATAATTTCCCTGTCCTTTTCTTTTTCATAGATAAGACTAGAATGAGGTCTTCCATAACTAAGGCTTGCCCTACTATAGGGCAGATAATGTATTTTATCTTAAATTTATCTGACAGAGTTGAACCATTGGTGAATCTGATCCAAAGAAAAGGTGGTAAATCTCTCTCTTAAGCAGTGACTAGCAAGCTGCACCTTCCTTATCTAGGACTACTGTTTGTCAACATTCAATTTAGTTGCTGATAACAGCATGTAAGAAGGAAAGGAAAGAGCATACCTAGTAAAGTTCTTGAGAAGGAAAGGCACTTTAGCACATTTTTATATTAATTCTTATATATTTATACTTAATAGTCCCCATAACATTATTCCACTGTGAACTTTATCAGACACTTTTTAGTTAAAAGCAAACTTGAAGTGTGATCATTTGACATATTAGCCTTAGAGAGTTCTGATTCTTAAAATATGCTGGCATTGAATTATGCTATTTTTAAAAGTCACATTTGGTAAAAACAACGAACACGAACCACTTTATGTACCACGTTAGAAATAAGGAGTACAGCTGGGCAAAAGCACAATTTGATTTTTACAGAGCAGAGAAAGGATTTTATAGAACACGTCAAAAGGCAGAAAAAAATGGTCTGGGTTTTTTTTTGAGAAATAGCTACAATAATTGTAATTAATTTATTCAAGTCTTGGTATGACTTACACTGACGTTACACCACTGAGATGTCAATGAATTCTAAGCAGTCATCTATTTTTATCCATCGAATTAAAAACCAAGATACGAGACTGCTTCATCGGCTCTATTCATATGAAGAGCCTCTGGCAGAACAAGCAAGCAGCCAACAGGAATTTCTGAGTGTAGCACTTTAATTAGTGAAATGGAAAGATAAAAAAGAAACCCCACAACTGAAAAATGAAACTAAATTGGGTCACACAAGAGCAGCCTAAAGCATTAACAGCATTTCAGGTTATTCTGGTTGCAGGAACTGTTGTGAGTTTTGTAAACTATTTAGACTTTTAAAAAGCCTGAACAAGAATGTCACCTTATTCCTCCCTGCAGTTCCTAAGAGAACACTGAAAAGTTCTGTAGGGTTTTAAGAGAGCTTGCCATATTTTATTATTAAAAGTAGCACACAGGCATAATTGCAGTGACATGTTTATTAGTATATTATACATGTATATTAGTTTATTCAGTTCATTTCCAGGAGGGGTCTAAAACTAATTCCACACAAATTACTGCTTTTAAGTTATGGTAGAAGTACATCATAGAGAATATAAGTATTATCCATTAGGATCAAAACTCGTTCTGAGGAACAGTTTTTTTATACATGCTCATCTCCTACCCTGTAATGTTTTAAGGCCCGAGTGACTGGTTTTGCTGTAAGTAACAAATAAGGTACTCTACAGAAAACTGAATTTGTATAGGTATAGTTTTTACCTTTCAGTGAACTTGAGTCATCTCCAGAATAGGCCAAGCTGAACATTAGCAGCTACTTTTACATGGGCTAGGCAGGTATAATTCTCTTTTCTTTTGTGTATAGTCCCTCACCTCTGTATTTTTCACCCACAAAACCCTCTGGTAAGTTGTGTGATACTATGCAGAAACAGGTAGCTGGTGTGTAAGAAAGGCTCAGAGCCCAGGCTTCATTTTCAACAGACTAGAAGGCCTATGGTTTTGCAGCGTAGAAACAGGCTGCATCGTTTGTGTCCTGAAGTGACTTCCCACAATTCCAAATATTGATGACTTGCAAGGAAAAGGATCGTAGGTTGATGCAGTGAAAACAAGGTCTGATCTTCCTGCAGATAAGGCAAGGTACCCGGTTAAGGATAGCACCAGTTCCAATGTAACAACTAGGGAATAAGTCTGCAACCTATGCCCAGCTGCCACATGTCTATTAATGAAGACATGCTTACCCAACAGTGGAAATCCACAGTAAAACTGTAGGAGAAGCTCTTCTGCTGTGCTTTGACTTTTTTCCCCATTTTCCAAAGTGTTTTAGGATGCATTCTTAGGATTTTTTTGCCAGTTTGTTCTCCGTTTTCAGCATTTTTCAAAATGTTGAGAAAGCATAATACTGAAAGGTCACTAAATACCACTGTTTTCTATATCTCATCCATTCTGTTTGTCTACAGCTAATGGGGTTATGTCCATAGACTTTCATTAACTTTCAAATAGCAGCCAAATACTGACAATCATTGTAGGTTTGGGTAAGATGTAGAACTGGGATCTGAATGTAAAGCAGTGATAGCCAAAGTTGAAGCTGCCCACGTTTATTTCAAGTGAGTATTTCACAATACTTTCATACTGAAATGAAAGGAAGCTTTTATATTTACTGCTGCAGGGAGAGCATTAAGTTGGAAGCCTCTCCTCTTGCAGCACAAGAATCCATTTCAGGTTTCTAAAATATTCTAGTTATTTATATTCTCACATCTAGTACAAGTTTGGTGAAAGATAATCCTGAAGTTCTCATTATCTGAGCAGTGCAGAGCCCAGGTATTCCAATACATTATTAAACCATGCTTTGACAGCTTCCCAGATTTTGACAACCCTGAGTGTGTGCACAAGGAAGTTGCTAAAAATTTCAGGACCTTAAATGTTCTTGCTTAAATCTGTACAGTGCGGCAGTTACTGCCCATCTCTGTGGAACTTTCAAAGTATGCATAGAGACTTCTGTATCATCATGTTAGTTTATGAGTCTACTATAAAACAAAGCCATTTAGAAATAGTGTACAATAGACACATATGTTATCCATGACAATGTGTCATCTAAATCATCCATTTTTATGGCTCAAATTTCCTGGCCATCTTTTGCTTACCCCTAATGTCCCATTATCTAGTTCACCAAAGACCCCAACTTTAGAACATGACAAATACTTGACAACAGAAATTTAAAATGCTGAAGTTTAACACATCTTAGTGAGCAAAATGTATTTCAAAGCTCCATTTAGAAATATTGATGACCTTTAAGGGTTGTAGCAATCCTGCACACTGCAACTGTGCCATTTAATGTTTTGCAAATCTCACCACAGAGTTCATTCTTAAATCAATTTGCATTTTGACCCACATATATTGTTGTGATAAATCTAAGATTACAATATACAATTAATGGAATATGCGTATAGCAGTGTCTGAAATGATCATGCAGCATACGTGAAGCTGCAGATGGAGTGCAGCTATTTTCAGCTACTGCAAAATATGGACAATCTCTCCTGCTACTACAATTTCATGCACAGTTAGCTTCACCTCCATTTCATCCTTCTACATTTTACACACCAGCAGTATTCTGCATCTGACAGACTGAGGCTTAAAACTTGCAGCTGTCTGAAGCAATACTGTTTAAGCCAGCATCCGAATTAGCCTGAAAGTGAATACAAAATCTCTAGAAGAAGAGCAAATAACCAAAATTATTCTTCCATTTTGCCCACACTACAATTCTGAAGGAATTGAAATGTTCAGTGGCCTGGCGTCAGCAGAAGTTTAGAGCAAGACAAATCCTGGGTAACTAGAGCACCTCATAGCTATTTTCCACAATATCAATTCACAGAACACTGGACCAATAACAAGATGAGGATTAATAGACATCTGTCAAGGGTGTGAAACAGCTGAAATCTGTAAGCATCTCATCTGAGGTTGCAATGATGCTATGGCACAAGGTATTTTTAGGACTGGGCGTATTTCACAGTTCATCTGTGAAAAGTAGAAATGATACTTTAAATTCTCATTTCAAACTCATAGCTTATGGCAAGTCATGCTATAAACTAACTCTTGCTTTTTCTATTTCTAACACTTTCCACATACAATGAGAATTAACTTACAATGCTGAAGACTGTCCTGGAATTGTAACAGTTAGCAAGTCTGTCTGTAGCACAGACTACCAACGTGCTGTGTCACATGATGGGAACAAATACCTACTCACATAAGGAACAAGCCAGGTCCCCTGGAATCGTAGTTCAGAAAGAAAAAAGATCCCTGTACTTTGAGGATGTTCCAGCACGTAGTCACAGCATTAGCAAAACCCACAGCACCACTGCTCTGGATCTCAGCAACATCTAAGGCTTATGATCAGCAAGTCAGACATCTTACAACTAAATGCAGGTTTTAAAAGGAAGACTAAAAAAATTCCTCAAGCAAGAAGGTAGGAAAAAACCCAACCCCTAGCAACCAACTTTTAAGATGTTTAACATCCATTCATTCTCAACTATCACATTTTCATTAGCAATAAGATTTCTATGGTAACCTGGAAAAAAAACCCTAGGGAAAGGGAAAAATATAGCAAAAGACAGCATTCAGTTTTTCTATTCTGCATGCATAGCATGAGAATACTACTTTAACAAGAAGCTACTATAAATTATATTGGTAATTTTTATGCAAGAGTAAAATCTTGAGCTCAACTGCAGACAACCTTCAACCAGCACAATGTTAAAACACAAGTCAATCCCAAATGTGAGGATTCTGAATACAATCTGGTAAAATATTTGTGGTCATTTCTCCCAACACCAGTTTTCTAATGGGCAGTCTTCAAGGAAAGTTACTCAGTACAAGTTTAAATAACTAAAAGCAATCCCAATCAACAGATCCCTTCTGAAGCAGCATTCAAAAGACAACTAGAAACGATGCTATAATTTAGCACTCAACTGTACAGCCATCATGTTAGAACAGTCCACTACTTCTACTCACGCACAGTATGGAAAGCTGGCATCCAAGCTAAGATGTGAAAATGCATGACAACAGTACCACAATCACTCCTAAGAACTCAAGCTGATACTTAACATGCTGGCTTCTAATCTCAAGTATTGTTTGTATTAAATGTCTTCAAAAATGTCACAGAGCAGATAAAGTAATGATCAAGATGTACATGGAACTGTGCTATAGCAGCAGATTGCTCATACTTAACTGAAAAGCACAAACAGAAAATGAAACCGGGTAGGCCAACCCAGAGAGACTAAAAATCCAAAACTTACACAATCTCTTGGTTCCTATGAACATATGGCAAATTCTGGTTCATTGTGAAGGGATTTATCAAACAACCTTGAGACCCCATCCAGCCTTATACTATTTGTTCTACTGCATTCAGCATGACTAAATCAGAAAAGTTCTGAGACTAAAAATATGCCACAAAATGGCATTTGATTAGTCTTACACAAAAAGTATGATTACCCACACAATGAAACCTTGTTCTGATTGAAGATCATCAGTGTCAGTACCTTTTGATTTAGATTCTGTTGTTTGATCCAGCTTTTATGAATGTAATGTTTACAATACAAACTAAGTTATACCTTGAGTGAATTACTAATTGAAAAAGATTTTCTTTTTCCCTTCAGGTTACATGACAGAAATGCAACACAACTCCTCTAGTTTATTTTTCCAACAAATGACAACAGAAATTATCCTGCTCCACAAAGTCTTGTGCTACATCTTATGCACACTGAGGTAAAACTGTAAGAATATCACTTGAACAAATAAAAGCATCCACTCTTCACACGAGGACAAGAAACCTTGCTGCTGCCACCACAACTGTTACCGGTTGTGATGCACAGCCACAGCACAGCTGGAGACCCTTCCTTGTTTTTCCATTCCTTTTTATTACATTTCATTAGATTTTATTCTGAAACATTTCAGCTTTTCTGTGTATGTATATGTATACATATGTACATACATACATATATACTGGAGCATTTTCCAGAGACCAACTTTCCCCCCAGATTCATATATCTAGCAAAGGAAAAGTCATAGATACCAAATCCCATAAAGACCGTAGTGAAATATTACTGCAAGCATTCTTTTGTCAATATATGAAACAGCACAGCTTACAGTCTTGCCTCTTACCTTAATAGTCTCTTAATATTAATGCACTGATTATTAATTCTCTGCAAGCTTCAAACACTTGCTTCTTGATATTTAACATATTTCATCTAACACTAATCAGTGATTAAGGTAAAAATTATAGGCAGACTTTATTAAATATTATGTTGAATTAATTGATGGGAGAAACCTGTTAAGATTTCCTCATTCATTTCATGTTGTCAATTATTTAACTACCTCTTAGCTATTACAAATTTCAGCATCTCTTCTTCCTGAAATCTCTGCTTTCCTGATAATTGACTGGTCTTCAATGTATTCTGGAATAATCTTAAATTACAACATATTTGAAATCATGTATTCTTTTCAAGAGTTCTGTAAAAATTCTTCCTTCTCGATCTACCTTAAGCTGGATAGATATTTATTTGCTACAGATAAAGGAAAGGTTTTGCATTAGCCTGACTGAGACTGAAACACAGCACGGGCTCGGAGCAAGATCATTCCTAGTATTTCTAGCTGTTAAGAGCCTGGCTGTTCTCACCACTGCAGAATAGACTTGAGCACTCCTGCTTCTGTCATGCTACTTCAGAGGCTGACATACAGCTTTGTTCCTTGGGACTGAACTGAACTATCCTGGCCATTACACTAGGGTCTATGACCAAGCAATAGCGATAATTAAGAACAGCCATCTATGGTCTTTTTGGTTTTGCCCTCTTCAAATCCCATATATCTTTCAATCTAAAGAAGCTGGACATAGCTCCCGTGAGCCACTTCACACCAGAGAGAGGCTGTCACAGAACCAAAGACTTCCCTAGTTATACAGTGATGTTATTTTAGAGCAGTATCGCAAATCTGCAAATCTAGACTCCTCTTGATATTATAATCCAGATTGTCACATATTTTTAAAGTGAAAAGCTTCATAGACGTAACAAAATGTGTTAAATTATTCCAGAAAGGATTTGTTCCAAAACCTACCTTTCTAGTTTCCAACTGAGCTTCTTCTTGGCAACACTGCCTGCAGAATGGATCCAACTGATTCAGATTGAACTGTCCAAGAAGGTTGCAAGAACTGCAGAGCAAGTTACTGGAGAAGCCCAGCTCTCTGCAAGCTTCTGATGACAACTGTGCTCCATAGGTGCTTATCTGAAAATCAATACAATGTTATACTTTAGTATTAAATTAGCTGTTTCGAAAAGGAAGGTTTAAAATGCTTCAGTAATTAAGAAGAACAAAGTTCTTCTGTGAATCTTCTACAACACCTAATGGCCTGCTCGTAAGTGCAAAACAACTTACTCTGAAGAATGGCCTTTAACTAATAGTGAATTCTAGAAACTCATTATACATACATTTCAAGGTATCAAACCTGCCAGAATTCATTTACATACACTTCTGATAACTATTGTTTTCCTACTGCAAGCTCCACATTAAGAAAACCCCAAATATAATGAAACAGCTGAAATGCACGTGGCTACAGCTCTCTGAAGTCTGCTCTTTCAAAGCAATTAGAGCAAATTTCATATCACCAAAAACACACTTGGAAAATAAGCAGAAAAAGCACAACTAGGGAGTCACGAAATGGATCAAACTGCTTGACAAGACATCCAAGTAGGATTTTAATTTCATATTTGCATTAATGTTACAGGAAAATTGTGTACTAAAAATGGAAGTGTAGATAAAAACCTGCAGTTCTGATTTACCAGTAATACATTAAAATAGGTAACTCAATTACGTGTGAAACACTGGTTCCTTTTCTGAGCAGCAAAACCAATTTTACCAACTATTCCAGCACTTAAATGATATTTGGGTTTTGTTTTTCCATTCCCCTACAAAAGGATTTTGCTTAAACCCTTTCCTTCCAGCTGTATGGAAGGAGTATGGAAGCTGTATGGTGGAGTTGGGAGATGTGAGAGAGGAAATTAAGAAAGGGGGGAAAGGAGACAGTTTCCCCTGAGATGCTTCTCAGCCTGGTTGAAAGACCTTGGACAAATCCCACATCTAAACTGGTAACAAAATAATCAGCAGGCAAATCTGTGCTCAGAAAAGGGTAAGACAATACAAGCAAAAAGGACTGGACGTTACCAGACCAATAGAAGAACGGTGCTGGACCAAACAGAAAAAACACAGAAGAAAAACTAAGTTTGTCCTTTAGCAAATCAGACTTCTCTTCACATTCACCCATCATTTAATATTTACAGCATACTCGAGTAAGGTAGAGACAAGCCCCATTTCCTCCCCTGAAGCAGCTAACCCACTGCCAAAGGAAAAACATCTGATGTGACAGATAGGAAATGTAATGGATTAAGAATTGGCATAAAACATATTAGGCGCCTCAGTTAAAGCATGAGCAGAGAAGTATAATATACAGAAAATGCTATTTTTCTTCTTCCTACAGGACATTGCTAAAGCAATTTCTATAATTCTATAAGCATAGAATTTTGTTTCTATAGACAAAAATGGGAATATTTTACTGGAATAATCTGCTATTTAGCCTTTCTGAGGGATACTGGCCATAAGGAATCTAACACCACCACAGTAGTATAGAAAAATCTAATGAGGATGCCAAATACTGCCAAAGCTGCACCTTAATTCTAGTTCACTGGTGTCTTGTATAAGCTCGTATCTCTGGAACTGAGGTGGGTCAGAACTTTTAAGGGCATCGGGTGCCCTAAATAAAGCTGATCTGTCAGGGAAGCATCAAGGGACAGCCTGCACAGGCCAACCTTCAGATAGAAACCAAACCCCACCTATTTTCACTTTCCAAACCTACTCTTATCTTTATTGCTAAGGAAAACCCGGTTCATGGAATTTATACCAACACACAAACCCCACCAAAAACAGGCGAGGGAGCCTGTAGATTTATGCTGCGAGTCGCTGCAGCACCCACACCTCTCGCCGCTTCCCACGCTAACAGAGCAAACCGGGGCCGAGGCGAGGGTTCAGGCTTCAAAATGCGGCTTTCGCCGTCTGGAGAAATGCTACGCAGCGAGAGCAGAAGGGAAGCAGCAGCAGCAGAGCACAACCGCTGCCAAACAGAACACAAGGAGTGGCCACGGAGGCAGGAGACAGACGAAGCACAAGACGATGCCTCAGGGATGGGATGGGCCCGCTGCCTCCGCCTTCCGCTACGGGACACGTCTCGCTCCCGCGCCATCCCCGTTACACCCTATGTCTGCCTGGAAGCCACAGGCGCACTGAGGCCCCGAGCATGAATAGATCGGAACGGGCTCTCACCGCCTGCAGCCCCACCAGCAGCCAGAACCAGCACCGCCCCAGGCCCGTTCTCTCCGCGGCCGCCGCCATCTTGGTGCCAGATCACTCCTGCCAGCGTCGCCGGGAGGCCGCAGAAGGACCTCACCCATTGGGGATGCCCGACACGCTGCCTGATGCGGGAGAGCGCGGCTTGCGCCTGGCACCACAAGCAGAGGCAGCTAAACCAGAACACCAGTGGGAAGCCTAGAGCAGAACTGATTTAGTGTGGTCAGAGCAGCGCTTCACGGCAAGCCTAAAGGCGATACCGTGCCCCAACCTTAGTCAGACATTGCAAAAACACCCCTAAAGCAAGCCAATTCTCATTCCGGAGAGGCGCTGCCAACCGGCACATAAGCCCCTACCTCCGGAGACTGACAGGCAGAGAGACCAATAGTATTGTGTCTTTCGAGTGCCGCGGTGCCTCTGCCCAATGAGCGTGGGCTGATGGGCGGGACTTCAAGCAGTGCCTCCCAATCACGAAGGGTCGCATGTAGGCGGGACATCGCCTCAAGCCGGCAGCTCAGGGCTGAGGGGGGAACGCTGAGGAGTCAGCGCGTTGTGGGCGGGGCGTCGCCTGAGCGCTGCCAATCCCGTTTCTCGAGAGGGCGGGGTGGTGATAGCACCGCCCAATGGCGGAGGGCGCGGGGGCGGGTCCCGGCGGCGGGAAGCGGCGGTGGCGGCGAGCGTGTGGTGGGGCGTTCGGTTGCTGAGCAGCGCACGCAGGCAGGGGAGGGTCGCTGGTGGCGGACGGCGACGGGCGCTGGGACCGGGCAGTCAGTCAGTTGGCCGGTCGGTCGGTCGGTCGGTCCTTCTGGTCTGTCCGCCTGTCTGTCCGCCTGCCTGCGGGGCGATGTGAAGGCGGCGGCTGGCCCCCTTCCTCCCCTCAGCCGCGCTCCCTTCGCCTCCCCTCGCTCGCGCAGTCCCTGTGGTAGCGGCTCCCGCCGGCCTCCGCGGCCGGGCCCCGCGTTATGTCGTGATCCCGGTCGGGCGGCGCTGCGGCGGCGGCGGCGGCTGCTGCTGCTGCTCATGGGGCTGCTCAGGATTATGCTGCCGCCCAAGTTGCAGCTTCTGGCGGTGCTGGTGTTCGGGGTGGCCGTGCTCTTCCTGGAGAACCAGATCCAGAAGCTGGAGGAGTCCCGCGGCAAGCTGGGTGGGTGAGCGAGCGGCGGCCTGGGGCGGGCCGGGGGCCGGGGCAGGGCGCGGTGGGGCGCGGAGGGCGGCTCATCCTCCTCATATCCCTCTTCATCCCCTCATGACCCTCACCCCCCGCGGTGTGCCACCGGTCCTGGCCACTTCTCCCGTGTGGCTCCTTCTGCTGCCTGCACGCCCGGAATGATAAAAGAGCTGATCGATACGCTCTGGGGACTCTGCAGAAGGGGCTGCCCGCGGCAGCCTTGGCCTTTGAGTTCGTTTGTGTGTGTGTTTTGCGAGATCATGGGGCCTGGGAGAGGTCGGTGCAGGGAAGGTAAATATTTCTGTAGTGTGTCTAAACGGGTTTTCCTGAAAGAGCTGGGGTGCTCAGAGCGATCGGGAGCAGTGGCTGGCCTGCGAGTGCCCTCTGACAGGCACCTGTGAAGAGGGAAGAGCAGCAGTAGTGGTGCCCATAGTGAGTCTAGCTCTGCTGCAGCGAATTAGCATCTTCTTCACGTTTAATTTCTGCTCCAAACGTTTCACTAACACCCGGCATTCGAAAAGAAAGCACAGGGTAAAGCGGAAAAAAAAAGTTAAAGGCAGTTCTTAATGGCAAATGAGTAATTTGGTTTGCTCTGTTTGAATGTGAGATGCTATGTACGGAGTGTAGTTAGTGATCTCGTAGACTTGTCACTGAGCTGTAGTTAAACAAAATGATGATGGACTGGAAAACTCTTGTGTTAGATTTCTGTGGCTTTTTTTCCGTAAGAAGGTCTTTTTTAGAACAATATCTGCCAGGTAAGTAACACCCCACTACTTTGTCTGGTATACATAAGGCCACAGAACTTGTATAGATTTGGTTTTACTTAATAAAGGGTCTCAGGGATGTGAAAAATGCCATTCTGAACCTAACCTGTGGTGCCTAGGAGTTGTAAAAACAGAGCACTGAGGCTTCTAGTGTATGCAAGTGCAGAGACTGGTTTGCAAACATTCTTGATTGGTTTTCTCATATTGTTTGACTTTACTAAGATATGTAGACTACGAACACTTCAAGTTTGTGGGAAGGAGGGTGCACATGTTCTGTTCCTACTGGTGTTAAAACTGGAAGCGATCTGAGTGACAGGGGGAGTTTTAACAGTGGGCTTCTAACAGGGCCATGTCAGCGTAACTTAATGTTGAGCTGTATGATTTTACTGCTCAGCATTTCTTTTCCACTGAACTGGATATTTCTTTTTCTCTGAATATTAGAGATTAGGACCCTGCAAATGGCAGTGGTTGACTGCGTGAGTTATGGGATGCTCTCACTCTGTGTATTCTTCAGCTGAAAGTTTGTATTGCTTCTAATCAAGGCATAATTTTTGGGTCTCAATAACTATAAACAAAAAAATTAAAGGAGAAAATGAATGAAATTGGAAGATAATTCAACCAGATGTTAACATAGCTCTCAGGGTTCAGTGGAATTTTGTATCCATCTGTTTTAAGCTGGTTGGTACCTGTGGCTTCAGCGCCTCTGTTGCTGACAGCGTTACCTTAGGGAAATCTGCCTCCTGGCATGAAAAGATTAACGTAATGCCTGTGAGAATAAAGGATTTTGCTGGTAAAACTTCCTCTTCCTCCTTAATATATATACAATGGACATGATTAAGACACATATTTAAAGGATTAAAATACACAGCTCATACTGCTTTGGGACAAGAATCTAATTACTGTGTTCTGCTGATTTTATTTATTAAGGACAAGAGAAAACTACTGTAAAGTTTATTAAAAGCTTTGCTTAGTGGGCAACTTACCAGTGATTCTCTAAAACCCATGTAAGGAGGGGAAAAAGGGCCTTCTGCAACAGATTTGAACTCGGGTTCTGTTTCTTTAATGTGAAAGCATGCATTGTTAAAAAGCTTCTAGCTGTCTGAATGTCTCCGGTTTTATGTGTTTTGTCCATATTTTATGACTAGAAAATGTTAAGGGTTCATCACAGGAAATTTTTATACCATCAATGCTTGATGACAGTTCTGCTGAGGTATGATATGGAGAATGTTATTCTCTGAATCAAAGTAATTAGTTGGCCTAATGCAGTTGAATTCCAATCTTTCTCCTTGTCCCCCAGAAGAATGGGGGAGGAGGATGACTGTGTGTGTGAAGAGGCAGTGATACTGTGATTTGATAAAAACACAGTAGTTCTTTTGGTCATTCAGTTGTGTTTCAGTGGGTGCTTTATGTTAGAAACATTACATATTGTTTGGGTACTGAGTTTTGAACTATGCTATGTGTTTGCACTGATATATATCCCATGATAAACTGTCATCTTGGAAAGTAATTGTAAGAATTAAGCACTGACTAGGAATGCTGAATGTCTTCAGATTTGATAATAAATAATTCTGCAGTCTTATCAGCAGTTCTCATAATATTCAGCCATACTTTCTGATAGAAAGGGGTTTATTAAATCTCTTATTGAACATATGATAGAAATAGGGGTTTATTCTGATAGAAAAGGGTTTATTCAATCTCTTATTGAACATATGAACAACTTCTGGTACTGTTGGATGGCGTTAATTTTAGTTTCAGCATCTTAAAATATGTTGCCTGTAACATGAAATCTGATCACGTTTCTGAGTGAAAGAAAAAATGGGAACCTCTTTGTTCCTCAAAGACTTTTTATAAGTAAAACTCAGTCATCCTGGCAAACCTTTTGTCTTTTTTTAAGTAGAGAGATACAGGAAACAGAAGCAAATGACCATCACAAAGAGCGATGCTGCTTTTCTTTCTTGGTGATGAGGTTATTATGATCCTAATATAATTTTAACAGGTATTTGTAAACCTTTGAGTTTCTCCATCATATGAAATATAATTTCCTAATTAAAAAAAAAAAAAATATTCATTGTAACTTCTTTGCCACTTTTGGACTTCTTGAGCTCTTTACAGATAGTTTGAATGGTGAGATCACAAGCAGAGCCTAATTGGAACCCAGTTCCAAGTACATTTTTGTGATAGTTGCACATACAGCTATTAATCTTTCATATTATTTCTCAGTTTGCATGTAGGGGCAGCTAAGTTGGCATTCTCTCTAGGCTAAGCTGTCCCTAGCTGCCAGTGAAAACTTTAATGTTTTTATTTAAGCCTACTGTACTTGCTCATTACCTCTAGGAATGCACAACCCTAATAGAGATTGCATGTGAAAGGCAAATGTTGAGGTTTTCACTGACATTCCTGGAACACATTATAATGTCTGACCATCCCCTTTGGTTTTTGGAAGCCTAGTAGGTGCAGCTCTGCTTCTGGTTTAAATTGACCAGCTCTGCCTCTGATTTGAACGGGTCTAACATTAAACTTGTACCATGCCATCTCCTGCATTGCCATTAGTGGTGAACTGGCTGAAAACACTGATCCAGTGGGAAGTAATCCATCCCTCTCTTCCCTCCCCAAAATTTTGTTAGTGGGGAAAAGGAAGAGAAGCGGGAAGTTGGCATGTGTTCTAGCTTTTATGTTAAATTGATTTGGTTCTACAATAGCAAGTGCTAGAGACACTTGAAATTTGAGCGGAGAGATGGGGAAAGACTGCTTCATTCAAGGAAAAAGAGGCAGCAGGACTGATCAGGGAACGTGAGGTTAGTAGATGGGGAAGGATTGCTCTTTGGTGGGGTGGAAGTGAAGCAATACTGCTATTTTCTAGCTTTTTAGTGATACTTAGATATTGGATTTTGAACATACTCCGTGTCTGAATAACGTAATGTACTATAACTGGGGGAGCAAAGATTGAACAACTTTATTACTGTTTCAGATGACTGCTTCAGAAACACTGGTTAGCTTTACTGTGGGAGCATTTCTTCTGCTAAGTGATAAACAAACTTGCAGCTCATATCTATTAGTTCAGCACCTTGAATCCTCCATTTTATTTTTTTTAGGTGGTTTTCTAGCAGGTGTGACCCTTGCTGGGGTAGTATTCTCCTAAGCACTGTGCAAGTACCTAACAAACCACTGTTCCTTTAAAGTTAAATGATTCAATTTTCCAGTGATTAAATCTTATGCTTTCTAGAAATACATGAGTTTGTGCTGTTTTGAAATGTTTAAATAATAGGCATCTTATGTTTCTTCCATTTAGAAAAGGAATAAAAATCTCCTGCCAGTTGCATGTGTTTGGCAAACCCCTCATAAAACTTCTTAAATTGTCCCTGTAATATGACATGCACGGTTCTTTGGTATATTATTTATACTGGAACTTCACATATAAAGATTAGTGTGTGATCATTGGCAGTTCTGTCTGCACACAGCTATGCAAATAATTTACTAGCATTGCTTTCAAAATTAGCTCTGTTGCCCAGTAGTTATTATTTTCCACTGAGTAGCCCGAGGCATTCTTTCAGAAGCTGTTTTCTTGTGTACTGGCTTCCCTGAAATGAGCTTTAATGCTGCTTCCTCAGTATATCTCCAGCCAGTTAAATGTTCTTCCACTTTGCCATGCTGGTTCTATCATACTTTTTCACTTAGTTTCCCCTGTCCCTTCACCATGCCCCAGTCGTGACAGACACTTTCAGAATACATTTGAAATTACTTCCATACTACACTTGTACTTCCCATTGAAAAGTGTGATATAGGGGAAGTGTATGAATTTTATCTTATGTATTTATTATGTTGATTTTTGTATTTACTTATAACTTTTTTTGAAATAAGTGTTGCTGCTGTTGCGTTTTCCATGAAATTGCTAATGTTGGAATTTTGATTAATACAGAACTGTGTATGTTCCCAAGCATATACCAAGCAGTTCAGACTTGCTAATGGGCTCTTTGGCTCGATCCCACTCCTTTCCGCTGGAGCTCCATCATCAATTTCTAACAGTGGAATTAAAAGGCACAACTTCTTAGAATTTCTTTTCTCTTCTGGAAGGCTACATAGAAGTAATATTAGTGTTGTTGCAGGTCTCATGATTTTAGTGAAATAGGGTTGAGAATTAGCGATGTGATGAGAGCTGTACCTTTATTTCCAGTCACAGATGCTGTTCTGAACAGTTACCTGGCAAGGTCTGGTTTTTGTTAAGAGATGTTTTGAGGGCAGTTCTGAGAGATGAAATAGAGTTGAGAAATCAGATAAAGTGTAGGTCTCCAGTGCCTGCAGCCATGGGCAGCAGTGGATGAGGTAATCGTCAGGTAAGGCACTGCATCTGTCTAGATTCTCCATAGCAAAAGGTCAGGTTTGGGCCAGTACGTATCTATATATGTTTGGTTTTAGTGCGGAGATTTAGACTGTGACAAAGACTTAAGATACCATCCTTCAGGGAGATCCTGGAAAAAAGCCACAGTTACAATCATCTGTTTAGGACAGAAAAGGCTTGTTGGACAGCCAAAGAAATGCAAATGCTGTGTTCTTCTTCTTTGTGAATTAATGCAACATTTCAGGTTTGGTGATGGTGGCTGTGAGGCAGGGAATTAATTCAAGGCTGAGAACCTCAGGAGAAAGTGTTTAAAGGTGTTCTAGGACCTGTTCTTCCACGTCATTGTTTTTCTATATAGGAATGGAGATTAGGTTATTTCAATAATGAAATACCTGGCAGATTTCAGTAATGTGCTTAGCACTATAAAAGGAAAAGTGATATCACTTCTGGCAATCAGAAGAAGCTACTTTTAATGCCTTTATTTACTGTGATAAAGCAACTAAACCAGTGACATGATGGCATAATGCCATCCCAATGCTCCCTTTGTTTTTCTTGTCTCTTTTCTACTTCTAGGCATGGTGAAAGTAAAACTTAACAAAACTAGAGACCCCAAATACTCCACTAAATTAAATTTGACTGGTTGTGTATTTTATACATGTACATGTATGTATATAAATGCATATAAAATGTATATATATTAAAAAAAAACCCAAAACCAAACCTAGACAGCCCTTGCTAAACTACTTAAACTTGGAGTTAGCATAACAGGTTAGACCATTGCTTTTCAGTTTATCATGTACCTCTGAAGTAAAATATATCATAGGATTTTTTGCCTTCCTAATTTCAGAAAACTGACATGTTTGCAGCTGGATTCTGCTTTGGTTGGTTTTTTTTTCACAGCTTTGTATTGCCCCTGGCTGTTAAAGTTAGGGACATTTGAACGGTTCATGAAGAAGTAATTTCCATATCTACTGACTGGCAACCATGAGTCACTGTTAGACTTATTCTGACCAGACTTGTTTTGCCTTCTAATAACAAATGCCTTCCCTCAAATTCTTGCTTCTCTTTAGGAAATAGATGACTTCTGCATATGGACTCCTCCATGTATTATCACTTAATTGGATTAAGAGACAGCCTTTTTGAGTAACCGTGTGCAATCTGTAGTTTTTGTCACTTGTCTCAAGTGTATTTAAACGTTGTCAAAGCAGTATTAAGATAGTGGTAAGTGCTTTGCTTGAAATGTGGTGCTATTTATCTGTTTATATATCTGAAATAGTAGCCTAACAAGCATAGTGGAAGTGCCATACTATAGAAAAATTTCTGAACTGTTATGTGTATTTGCATTATTTTTTCAACCAGAAATAAAAGAGGGCAGGGGGGTTGGGACGAGATGAACTTGAGGCCCTTTCCAACCCTAATGATTCTATGGTCCTATGAAAGACTAAGTGAAAGAAGTCCAGTGTTGAGAGAAGCATCTGAAGTTTGGCGAGCTGGCTGCAGTCTTTCATAAGTATACACACTTAACTGAAATCTGTCCTACTTGCTATATAGACAGGGGGCAGGCAGTATCTTAGTCAAATCTTAGCTTTGTGTGATGCTCAAGCCCATCAGTTCTGTTGGATTTGCCCGCTCCCCTAAAAACTTGTGGCCCCATGAAGTTGTTGTGTTCAAAGCCCAGTAGCATCTGTAGAAAGGCAGTATTCAGAGAAGTCTTCATTTGCTTAGAAGAGAAAAGCCAACCTGTTTACTCACTGGAATTGTGACAGTGGTTCTTTATTCATCCCCCAACTGCTCTCTACTTGATCTTTTAAGTTTTGGAGAACTAAAGTCCCTCCATTTGGCGTTCCTACCAGTAATTGCCTGTATTAAAATTTCTGCTAGTGCTAGTTAGGGTTGCTGTGCTTTGGGCTTTCACTGAAGCTGTAAGTTCTCAGTACTTGTGAATGCATTCATGTTGCACATATATGTGAGGGTTTGTGTCAGGAATATGCTGACTTTCTGGACAGCAGTGTTACTGGAGGATGTGCCTTTGAGCATCAGGGTCTGGATTCACATTGAGTGTCTGTGTGTTCCCAAGTAATTAATTCATTGTACATTAGGTTTTATGGCTATAAATTAAGAGCCCATTTTTACCTTAAATGTATTGTTTGCATGTGTGTCTATAGGAAGTCCAACAACATCTGCATGTCTTTTTACTGTCTCTAGTATTCAGTGTACTATTATTGTCCTTATTTTGCAATATCTTCGTGATGTCATGTTTCCAATAGCATACTGATTATAATGATTATAATTCAAACTTTCTGTTAGTGATAAAATTCATCATGAGCAGCAAGGCTAAGGCAGTGAAAGACTTAATAAGATAATTAAATTACAAAAAGTATTTAGAAGGAACCTACCTATCACTTTGGCCCAGTCTTTTTCTGCCTTCCTTTACGTCCGTTCTCTTTTTCTATCCAGTTAGTTTAAAATGACAGCTGACATCCTTATACTTTTTTAATCAACTTGCTGTTTAATTCTGAATACTAATTTGTGTTGAAACATATGTAAAACTTAAGTGCTGTTTTGATAAAACAGCTTTTGATGATTTTGAAGTGTTTATGCAAACCTTGTGCATAATTGCTGGAAAACTGTAAAGAGTGTGGGGATGGGATCTAGGTTCCATAAATTAAAATGCATGTCTTCCCCATTTACTTCTTCTCTCCAAAGATCTTATTTTATTCTTCCAGGGTTTTTTTTTAATATATATACATATATCTAAAAATACATAGGGAGAGTGAGCAATATATAAATTTATAATGTATATTGTAATAAATATAAACCTTATATATGTATTTATTACACTATTTTGCTGTGTGTTCCAGTGTTGTAGTATAGGACTGATCTTTCTTGGACAACAGAATGCAGTGGCATTTCATTTCACTTCACTTGGAAAGAGGTGCAAAAAGGCTGTTGTGAACATGAAGGAACTTGGAGATATGAGAGCAACTGGAGAGAGATTATGCTTATTCCTCTCACTTACTGCAAAGTGGAGAGAGAAATCCACCTTCGTTTTCTTCTCTCCTGAATTTTTCCCCTGTATATCTTTCCATTTTCAGTATTTCCAATACCTTCTGTTCTGGATATATTGTTGTTGAGCATATTCAGAGCAGTTGCATAAATTATGTAGCTGTATGCTTGCATTTCTTTACATTGAATCTTTACATTGGGGGGTTTTGACGACAGTTTTGCAGTAGTAGAAGTCTCTTCATGCAAAACGTGGCGTTTGCAGTGGGTTTTAATGTACAAAACATTAATCAGCACTTGATTGTGTTATCTTGGAGTTGATTTCGATCATTCATTCTGAGCAAAGGTTTTCTGTAATTCTGGAAGGATTTGCATATTTAGAGTAAAGGGAATGAAATCAAAAAGTAGGATGTGAAAATGACAGAATCTTATTCTGACACATAAAAGAGACCAAAAAGTGTCTCCAGAACAAAACAAAGCAGTCTTAAGATTTTGACTTCCTTAGCATTTGAATGACAGATGTATATTGAGAAGAAAATAACTTCTTGGAGGATCTAATTTGAACTTTTTGATTCCTTCAGAAAATGGGGAATGATTTTTGCAAAAGCTGATATCCTTCCATTATCTGTGGGAACACTAGGAACTTACGAGGTTTTATTCCCATGCTGAAGGACAAAAGCAGTCCACCTTGTCTCTAGACAAAAACTCGGTCACAAGTTTATGATCACTTCCTGAAGATGTGGCTTTGTACATGGTAGGCAACATATCCTCTAGGAGCATCCATGGCTTTTGAAACCAAGTCGTAAGGTCAGGGTTTTTGTATCCTGGTGCAGAATGAAGTGTTTCACTGGTAGTGTCTTATTTCAGCTGCACTCTCGCTGACAGCTTCGGAGCCAAGATTTTTCATTGTCTCATTAGTCATTAAGCCTTCAGCAGTGTGTGCTCTTACAAGTGAGAAAAGATGTTTTCCTGGTAAAATACCTATTCTTGTATACTATTATTGATGCATTATCCTATGTGCTGAGATGACCATAGCACTTAAATGCTTTCCCTTAAGCAAGTTACTGCTTTTGGGAATGTTAAATGTCTTTATGATGCCTTATAATTTGCCCCTTTTTATTTATTGAAAAAATAAAAATAAGACAAACAAAAGAAGGTTACAAAGCCCTCCTGCTTATGTGAGAATAATTTAGTGTATTTTAATAGGTCTTTAGGCAAATTAACTACTTTGTATTAACTTTGGTGATACTGTCAATAAGACATGCTTTTGAAGATAAGTACCTAATAAATAGCTTGCTGTCTCATGATGAAGCAATTAGATCTTGTTGTCCAATGTTTTTAAAGTATATAAAGTGGGATTGCACTGAGTATGTTTCTGGACTCCATTTTGCTTACAAAGATAGCATTTAAAGAATAGATATATGTTTGCTTTTTGGAAAATGTTTTTGTCTACAAAATGACCTTTAGGAATATGTTATCGGCATGTTCTATATTTGTACTGTCTTCCTACTTTTACTAAAAGGAATTTTATGTTTTTTAAGTACTTGTGGACTTCCTTCCCTTTGCTCTTTAAGTTGTTAATCCTAACATGTTGCTTGTGCAGCTGCTGTTGGTTTGCGTGAAGACAAAACTTGTAGTAGCTTCCGTGTTTTAGCATGACCTGTTTTAGGTTTAAAGTTACCTTCAGCTGGAGTGTAATTCATGTTCTTGCTTGATCAAGCTGTAAAAACAAACAAACAAACCCCAAACCAACCAACCAAAGAACCCACAAGAAAAATTCTAGCATACTCCTTGATTTATACTTGTAGGTTAAGGTTTATAGTCTGTTCAATGTGTATGTAGTGTCTAGGCATTTTCTGCTATGAGGAGTACCAGAATGCCTTTCTTTCTAATAGGCTAGTAGTATTTATTCTAGTCCTTGAAGTGCCTTACAAGTATGGTTTATGAGCCAAAAGCAAAGGCTGAGTGACCAGAAATACCTATCTAAGCTTACATTTAAACACAGCAGCATTCATAGCCTGTCATGTCTGGTACAGACTTGAATTTTATCTTTGAAAGTATTCAATGGCCAGAGCAGTTAGGGTTATGTAAAAACTTTTCCATGGAATTCAATTGGAGCAACACTTATTCCAGAGTTTTGAAATTTGAGGAGAGATTTTGAAGAGGTTAATTAAGTAAAATTGCTGTCAGTCATGGAGGTGCATAAGAGGGCTTGAGAAGATACAAGACTCGATGGATGAGCTGTCAAAGTCAGCAGTGGGAGCATAAAATGCTCCTCTACCAGCAGAGATCAGAGCACGGAGCATGAAGTTAAAGCACTCTTAATTTCGGTTTAGTTTAATGCTTTGGGCTTTGAGCTGCAGAGGTGGCATATGTTTGTTTCTGGACAGGAGAGGACAGCCACCCCTTCAACCCAAAAAAAATTGGTTGAGGATATTTGTCAAGCTTCTTAGTTATTCATGAGGCACATTAAATGCATTTGGCCTAAAGGCAAATTTATCTTGTAAACGCATGGTCAGGCTTAGAGGATACTATTAAAGATGAACTTTTGAAGAGGGAAAATAAGTAGAAAGGATGTGTGTGTGAGGATCAGTGTGACTTTCACATGTGAGCTACCCACAGTCTCTGCTCCCAGCAGAAAGGCAGAGAGTGTTGGGGAATACTCTTATTTTCAAGGCTTGCTTCACTCTTGTCTGTGAGTCTGAAAATGTACTTGCTTCTATTCCTATTGCTTTATTATTTGCAGTTATACCATCCTTTCCTTTCTGGTGTGAAAGACTAACATAAAGCTGAGGTGATGCTTTACCAGAAAGAAGGGGTAAATCAAATAGCAAAACATTTAAATGTATCCTCTTTTGGTTTTCCTGTCTGTGCTTTCCAAACCATACTCTGTAAACATGGTCTTGCTAACGTGTTTGTGGGAGCAGTTTTCTAAGTGTTTGTGGTCACTGAGCAACCCAAAGCATTGTTT
>JBCJKH010014700.1:0-11405 GCA_039877255.1 Loriculus beryllinus | reverse complement strand
GTAGAAAGAGACTATGGTCATACAAAATGCCTCTGGAGGAGCTTCAAAATTGTCCTTCTTTCAGGAGGCCTTCACAAGAGTGCAGACTCACTCCTCAACAAAATAAACTAAAAGAAAAATTGAGAGGAATCCAAAAGAATCTGCTCATATTAATTTTTTTTCACACTGACATTATAATAATAATGGTTGTGAAGTTAGTGCTATAGAAAGTTACATCCAATGTATTTTAAAATACTCTGTAGGGGATTTTACCTGTCAGGGAAAAAAAAAAGACAAAAATGTCACTAAACTTTTGTCACCAATATTTTTAGCTAATCCACATCATATAGCTTTTGCAGCAACATTGCTTCATCCTAGTTTGAGTGAAATACTATAATGATGCATTGATTTATTAATTGGTCACCCAAGCTCACTAAGTTTTTTCTTCAGTTCTGGTAGTAGGAGAGGAATTCTATACGCCAAGTTCTCTGAAACAGTGGAGAAAATGTAGGTAGTCATTATAAATAAAATTTTTGTATGAAGCATTACAGAATTCCACATTGTACCCACAAACTGCTGAAACCAAAAGTACAGAGATAATTGGACTTATTAGCTATAAGGTCTCATTTTTTGGTGCCTTGACTTCTGTCTAGATATTACTTCGATGTAAAAAAAAAAATATTTTAGCATGACAGGGAGAAACAGTATGAGTACTTTTTCATGCATTTATGAAAGTAACTTCCAAGAGAAAGGTGAAAAGTAAATGAATTAAGGCTGTACATGTCACAGCTGGATTTCTACAACAGTTTTAAGCTATAGTCTAAACAAGATTTTTTGAGGAAGTCAAGCTTGTTACACTACCAGTTTTCCTCAAGCAAAGATATTTCTAAGTTGTCACGGAATATACCAGAAGAACACATGTATTCAGAGATGTTTTCTAACTAGAGAATTTAATTCATATATAGCGTGTAGCTGTTTTGAATTGCCTGGTAAACTTAATTTTCTATATGTCTGATATTAACATTGGATAGAAAATCTACACACCAGAGGAAGTATATATGGAAAATTACCTGGAGCGAATAGATTTATAAGGTTCAACACTAAGATGAAAAGGGGGGTGGGTTGAACTATATTTCTTGTTATATATGGAGCATAGAGATGTTTTAACTTATCTCCTTAATATAATTTTAAAACAACCTTATCAGTAACTGTGGAACTGGAAGTACAGGACAGGAAAGAAGGAGGTGGACTTATTAAAAGCTAACATGAACAAGTTTGAAAAACAGTACACTAAAAATTAATTAATCCTTCTATCTTAGAGAAAAACATATCTACCTACATTTAGCTGGGCAAATAAACTTCTAAAGAGTTGATTTGTTCTATTTCTCAGTCAATTGTTAAAACAAGCTGATAATTTTTTTTAATATATGTCAGAAGCCAGTCTGGTAAACTAGTAATCAAATAAACATTTTTTTTAATTGTAAGACTGTTTTCAGGAAAGAGACATTCAACATTTTGCTTCATTTGATAGTACTACAGTTGAAAAACCTATCTCATCATATGTTTTTGAACAGTCATCAAATCAGTCTTTCATGTTAATGTTCTTGACAGTGTTATGTGTAGATTTTCATGACTCTGGATGTCATAAGCTTATAAAGAGCTAGCTAAGTATTCAACGTTCTAGACAAAATGAAGAAAAAATGAAATAGAATTAACTCAGCTAACATCAGCTACTCTTCAGACTGAGAAAGAGAAAAAATTTTTAGAGGCAGCTATAGGGTTTAGAACTTTACATTAGTGTTTAACCTGTTGTGGTAATCTGATCTCTAACTGTTACAAAAGACTTCAATATGGCTTTGAGTTTATGCTCCTTTCTCTTACTTTTCTTATCTACTTGCACACATAAAATATAAATTAAATTTTTGTTACATTATTTTTTTAAGAAAGTCAACTTAAGCAAATTTTTTAAAAAAATAGAATACGATGCTATTTATCCCAATTTGAAGCATTTTGAAATGTCTGTAATATCTCTGTTGTTAAGGTATTTGAGTTTTGATATACCTGAGACACCTCTTGTGAGAAGCCAATGGCAGCCATTTCTTTTTTAGCATATTCTTTTCATTTTACTGTATTTGACTGAAAAAAAAGAATAAAAACTCTATGTAATTTACCTTCTTTTAATTTACAGCATAAAGACTACATAAAATATGTACCTTTTTGTTGATGAACAGTTTTAAATCAGTTCTAGTGTCTTTCTATGAGGATATAATTCTCTTTCTTTTTCCTTGATGTGAAATATTTCTTGAAACTAAAAAATATATTCTCTTCAAATGTTTCTTTTCCAAACAGGCATAAAAGTGTTGCTAGGTGTTTTGGATTTTTACGTTCTTGTCAATCCCAACAATGTTGGCAAATATGTTATCTACTGCCCAGTCTGTATGATGGAAAATAAAATAGGTGCTAGCATTTCCATAAAATAGTAGTTTACAGCAGTTTCAACTTTAGGGTAATCAATTATTGCAATATAAGCAAACTTCTCTGATAACATAGTTATAAAAAAGTCACAGAAGTGTTATAAAACATAGTGAAAAACTGTCTTAATTGTTCTGACCTTAGAGACCAGCTGTTTTCAGCGGCCACATGTCTGGAAAATCCCATTTTAGTTAGGGATTGTTTTGACAGCAGCCAAACATGAAGACGAAAAATAGCAGCTACTGATTTAGTTTCCCCTGGCATCTTCCAGTGGAGGATCCAAGGCTCCCTTAGAATGTTTATCACACCTTAATAGCTATGAGTTGTGAAGTCCAGAAGGAGCTTAGCAATGATCAGACTGCAGTCTTACTCTGAATTTTTCAGGATTTATTGTTTTAATGAGTATATTAAAATGTTTTAGAGGACCATGTAAATTCCAGACAGCTTTTTTAGTAAAGAGATCAGCCTATGTAGCACTTGAACTTAAGATGAGAAAACGATTTAGTTCGATTTAGTCTGTTGTAATTCAAGGTATAATGCTCCAGAATAGCAAGTAAAAAATGAACAGCTTTCTTTTCAAATGTGGGAACTTGTGAATGGTTTGAAAATGTTGCACTGTGCTTTCTGTGACTCTTTCAGACAGGCTTGGAATGAAGGTGTTTAAGCAGGATGCTTCAATGGAGAATAAAACTTAATAATAATTTTGGATTACTGTGTGTAACTGTCCAGGTTCTGAGTTACCGGCTGGGCTTAATTCCCCACAATAACACAGGTCTGAGAACTGTGATGTAGACCAGCTCAGCTTTTTCATCTGCCAGTGGTTTCCTAAATCACTTCTATTTTTTATAAGCATAGCTTTTTATAACAAGCTATAAAATGATGATGTAGAACTCACTTTTATTATCTGGTGCTTTATTTTTTATTATTATAAAAATGCTATGTTATATGGCTGGCATACAGTGATATTGTTTTTACATAGTTTAGGTTTCTGACAACTTGAAATATTTAGAAAGCTATGATGTTGAAAAAGCCTGTAAGAGAGTGACACCTAGGTGTGTGGTAAAGATAACAAAGAAAATGTCAGTCAGCTAACAAAAAGAACTCTAAAACAACTAAAAAAAATTTCTTCACTTCTGTGAGTAATTTCATGCTGTGAGGGTGTACAGGGTGAAGGTGCCCAGGTGTTGGCTGCAGCAGAGCTGCAAGGCAGCACGTGTGAGTAGAGGCCAGAGCTGCCCCATGCCAGACACATCCAGTTCCAGAAGATCCAACCCGTCCACTGCAGGGCATGGCTGAGCCCCATTGCAGAGGTGGTGCCATTTCGGGAAAAGCATTTTTAAGAAAGGGCAAAATGCTGCTCAACAGAGAAAAGTGAGGAAAAAGAGTGAGAATCAACTCTGCAAACACCCAAGTCAGAGAAGAAGGAGAAGGGCCAGAACAGGGTTTCCCCTGCAAACCCTGAAGAAGACCATGATGGAGCAGGGAAATCCGTCCCTGAAAATGTTCAAGGCCATGTTGGAAGGGGCTTTGAGCAGTCTGGTATAATGGAAGGTGTCCCTGCCCATGGCAGGAAGCTTGCAATTAGATGATTTTTAAGGTCCCTTCCAACCTTAAGTATGCTATGCTTTTCTCCTCTTCTGCACTCCTCTGTATGTGTGTGTGTGAGCACACACACACAAGAAAAGGAAAAAGGTGATATTGATGTCTGATGCTTCCTTCCGCATCTCTGGTAGTATTTAATCATTGATCAGACCATGGAAGGATGAAAATTTAGCCTAATCCAGACTAAGTCATTCATGCTTGGTAACATAACTTTTATTGTCTTTGTAAATATGTTAGCACAGTATTTGGATATTTGTTGCAATTCTATCACACTACCTACATAGCCCTTACAACTCAGAGATTATTCTTTTAATGCTAATAAAACAAATTTTTACATCTGGCAATTAATTCTTCTAATATGAAAAAAAAATGAAGACTAAAAATGGAAATAGACCATGCAGTCTCTTATCAGGAAATAGGGCAGAGTTTGGGCTCTCATTTAAGATAAAGCTTGGTATGGACATATTTTTATATATGACAGTAAGCAAATAAATTTTTTTAGAGCTTCCAGTTCTTGGTAAATTTAAAGACCTTGGCATGCAAGCTGACATTTCTTTTAGTCAAGAGCATTAATACTTTTTTATTGAATTATTCCACTAGCTAGTTTAAATGAGCATTTGCTGCCTCTAGTATGCTCTATAAAATTACAAATAAAGGTTAAAACAAGTATCTATGAGAAATTTGAAAGCCCTAAGCTTTGGAAGATTTGAAAGGAAGCAAATTTCTGTTGAAAAAACGTGGTTTACATCCTAGAAAAAAAACCCAAGTAAATTAAAAATAATAATCTCAATTCTCCTGTATAGTGTTATGGCTTTGGGTATGCCTTTTCATAAACAACCAAACAAACCCTTTTTTCAGGCAAAATTATCTAAATTCCATCTCTCCATCCCAAAATTGTCACTATGATAATACCAGATCTGCACTTTCTAAACAAGCTAGTGTTTCACTGACATTAAAGTTCAAATGGAAATTCTGAATTATTTAGTAATGCACATTATTTGTAGCATCCAATCCTTCTTGAAGTGTTCCATCACAATGTTCCTTCAGTTCTACACCTTGTACATGAGAAGCCAAAATTGGATATGCTCTAACTTATTTCAAAAATTTGGTGCTGAATCTAGAGCATACTTTATTTTTTCCTGAAGATGTGTTATTTGAAATGAAAGCAATTTTTTCTGCCATCTGTGGAATTGCATGCATACTGCACAGTGTGTGTAACCTGGATATTATGTGCACAGAATATTGAAAATGAAATTACAAACATAGTAGAAATGAAAGTGTTTTAGACAAGAAATAGAACTGTGTTTCTACAGCATAGTCAAATAAATAGTTTTTACATACCTCAAAAAAAAAAAAAAAAAGAAAAAAAAAGAGCAAATACAAGTAAACCAATGTTGCAGTTCAATTGGTCACCAGCAGACTTTATAAAGCATGGGAATGGTGGTTGCATTTCTGATGACACTAACTAGACTGTGGTCTGACCTGAAATATAATGTACCTGAAATTTCATGGCTCTGCTCCAAACTATTAGTAATGGCAGCTTGTATGCAACAAACTCAGCATGTAACAAATGATAGATAAGCTAAAATCTGGGCACCTGTCCATAACTGAATTGTAAATACAATCCTCCGTCTGTCTTCGGGAAAGTAGCGTCTGGCTTACACTTTTTAGCATACAATTTAGAGATGGCTTTTAATTAATATCTCCCATGGTTTGTTGCATTCCATCTCTTTGCTGATAAATTGATACTATAATTGTATAATTTATAATGTAGCCTGAGTAAATATTAAATATGTTTACTGTGGATATAGTTTACTTTGGAATGCATGAAAATGCAGTCAATGACATTCACAATTCACACTGATTTGAAAATTATGCTCTTTTACTTCAGAAGTATACTTCGAAGTTGGATCTCACTTTTAGTGAGATTTCTCATAATATTTACTTTAATAGATGAACTTATAAAAGGTAAATTGAAGGTCATATCCTTAACATTGAATTCAGTCCATTCTGAGGTTCTCTTTATGAGAGGTTGGTGCTTGGTTTTTGTTTGTGATTTGTTTGGAATTTTTTTACCTAAGGGAAAAGAATTTCTCTCTTAATTTCTAAATGGCAATATTTATCTTTAATTTACATGTTTTGTAGGTTTTGTTTTGGTTTATTTTGGTTTTCCCACTATAACAAGTTTGGCTTTCAAACTCTTCACCTTCTTTTCAGCTTCCTTTGCAGATTGCATAATGTTAACACTGGAGGCATGGGAGAAAAATAAATAAATAAATAAATATTCCCTCTCCCCTTCCCCCCTAAAAAACCCTACAAAAAAAGAAAAGGAAAGATCTATTCCATAACTTTAGATTTAATTTTTCTTTCATGATTGAAATACAATGATGTGGAATTTAACAGATTCTACATTTGCTCATATACCTTTTTCCAGTTTCAAAATATTGTACACAAGATATTGATAAGCATTTTTTTAATGGATTACAGTTTGTCCTGATCAAGTTTTCTATCTGCATATCACATATGCCAGCAGACTGATAAAAATTCAAAATTTGGATAATTGTTTCATCGTTACCTATTTGCAGAGTCTAAATTTAATTCAGTTACAGTAAAGCTAAAATATCTTCTTCCTTTCCTGAAAAAAAGTAGATGTAGATTGGATTTAGACAAGATTCACCAAATCTGTACCTGTTTTAGTGGAACCTATTATTTCAGTAACAGTTTTGGCATGGAAAATAATTCCAGTGTATCTAAGATTTTCCACAACCCTTAATGAATGTAAACCCACACTTTTAATTAAATTCTGCAGCATTTTATCCCAGTGATCGCTGTAACATTTAAATGGGATGTTACATACAAATGACAAAATGTTCAAAGTCCAATAACAATAATGTAATCTGAGAATAAGTAAGGAATGATAGGTATCAGTAGCAACAGAGCTAAACCAAAGCTTATATTCTTGACAATTCCAGCTGAAACCATTCTGTGAATATTCCAAGTTAAAATCTCTACTGATATGCAGTAAATGTATTAACTTTTAAGATCTTTAGAATACCATCGACAGAAAAAAAAAATAATCCCTTGTATTCAGTGAGGTGAGAAATCTTGATATTATGAGTTCCTGCAGAGCTGTGGAACAACCAAGGAACACTTTCATCAGCCGAGAAGGCATTTTCAGCTAGAGAGAGCATCATTTTAAAGCAGCAAAGATGAGACAGGCTTCATCTATTGAAGAAAAGGAACTTATTATTCCACTTGACTGCAAAATAAATTACACATTAAAGACAAATTCTACAGCTACAGTACATAGGCTTCGTATAACTGCAAGGCAGATAAATATATTTGGCTTATGTGAAGGAAAAAAAAGTTGAAGTGGGGGGTCTGAAATTTCTGTAGAAACAAGAAAAAATCCTACATTAGAGAAGGTGACACAATTGTAAACTGGAGTTAGTTAGCTGTACTCCATTTGTGGGTGTTTTACAAATTCAGATACAAGAGTATGCAGAAATATTTTAATTTGCATAGGTTGAATTTTAAGGGAAAGACAATTACATTTATTTTAAAGCAGCTAGTACCTTTATTGTGATTGTCAGCTACCTGCTTTCTTGGTAGCGTATAATTTCAAAGGGATGGTTAAACAAAAGACTGACTGATTGGACAAAACCCAGACAAAGCAAGAATTCTGAAAAAAAAGATTACAGCATTATGAGCCTAAGTGAGCACTTCAAGCAAAATAGAATGACCTACCAGCTGTGCAAAATTATCCGATATCTATATTTTGTGAGTTTATTAGAGAAAACTGTTCTCCTTCAGAGCTTTGTGGAAAATGTTGTGTTCAAATCTACATAAAACTCCATCCTCTAACACAATGTCAGATGTGATGATTGCAATAATTTGGCCTTACTATTAATGAACTTACATTGAAGAAAGTTTTTGATGCTAAATAATTATTACACTAATGACTAAATGTTTATCTACTCAGAAAAAAAAGAACCCCAAAACCTAAATGTACATTTAATTGGAAATAAAACTAATACAAAATCTTTTTACTTTAAACCAATATAGGTACGTACACAGCTATCAATGAACCGCCTTTCTCCTTAGTGTGATAAAGGTCTCGTCCCATTTCTTCCTTAATGACTTCACCCTATCAAAGGACAATGGGTTCACTATTCACTATGCAGAGAAATACATAATGCATTTTAATACATTATTATTAATATAATCTTAATACAGTAATCTATAATACAGTAATGTAATACAGCTTTATATTAGCTCTGCCATAACTAGGGTCTTAGAAATGGAAAAAGACTTTTTGAAGGCAATTTCTTAGACAAAATCATATGGGAAAATCTCTCAGTCCCTCATATGTGTATTTCATATCCAAAATGCCTGTTTGCATTTGTCCTTGGGCAGACTCCTGAATCATGCACAAGGTG
This sequence comes from Loriculus beryllinus, assembly GCA_039877255.1. NCBI lineage: Eukaryota > Metazoa > Chordata > Aves > Psittaciformes > Psittacidae > Loriculus > Loriculus beryllinus. The sequence goes on along the minus strand of JBCJKH010014700.1, from coordinate 2,913 downwards.
TATCTTAGCGAGTGCTAGGTTGACTAGCTCAGGTCCAAGACCATTCTAGCAACTTATCAGAGTAAAGATGAAGCTCCAGTGCATAGAGGGAATCCAGAGCCTGGCACTCATTGCTACTACAGATTTTTTTGAAAACTCTGCTGTACCTGTGATTCTTCCTGATACACCAATATCAGGGCCCAATGATCAAAGTGTGATTTTGTTTTGCTAAAGCTATTCTGCAGCTTAATTGCATTAAATAAAGGATTTCTGACACTGCAATTTATTCCCATACTTAAAAATAATATTGTTTAGCCAGGTTTTATTCTTTCATAAAGGATAAGAAATTTTATTAATGGCTAAAATTCAATCCAAATAAACTGTGTCCACTGGCTGTACATCACTATGTTAAATGTAAATAGTTTTCCAGGCTTAAAAAGGATGGATTTAGCAATCAAGAGAGGCACCAGTTTGTATTCCAGCTATTTCAAGAAATCAATAATGGAAACAATATGTACTACAGAAATTGATTTTCTTTTTTTTTTCTCAGTTATTATATATTTGAAAAAAAAAGGTTTTTTCTTCAAGGCACCATTGTTTTCTACTGATCCCTTCCAAATTATTTTTTTCATGTGACTAATCTGTTAGTGACATTTTTTCTCAGCAGTTGTCATCTTACACTTGTTAAAAATTAATGAGCCTATACCATTCACAACTCTGTGGTAAAACCTTAATTACTTTCTCCTAAGTTTTACATTGTGGAGTAGATCTGGCAATTGTCATTCAAATCAAACCCAAAACCCAAGAAATCTCTCTTGGAACAGTGCTGGCAAAAAATAACCTTTTCTTGTTTGCTAATCCTCTTTTATAATGCTAGTGTTTTGAAGTCAGTTTCAGGTGATACACATCACCCACAAAAAAAATAAAACAGGAAATTTTTTTATACATAAGAATTAAAACAAAAATTCCTTATTTATCAAACATATTTGCATTCAGTTTTTGTTTGCTGTCATTATGACTTATTTGATTAATTCCTTTCAGTTTTTTCAAATGCATATTAAAAATGTAAGCTCTTGTCTGTTTAACAGCTCTGCAGAATAGTTTTCCTGGCTTGAAGATTCACTTAAATGTGAACTACAACTAACCCTACTTTGTTTTCCATACAGAAGAAACTTGTTACCTTTTTATCCCTTTCAGAAACCAGGCAAGTAAAATTCTTACTTTGACTATCTTCCTCACTTTGGTGTGTTAACCCTATCCCACACCCAGTTTTAGTCCTTCTTTGCATTTCACACTTTTGATTATCTTTAATGCAGGTGGTTGTTAATATTTCCTCAAATCACTTTGAAAAAACTTCTTCATTTTTCTCTCTTGTTTTTCACACAGTAACAACAAAAACCTGCACAAGTCTTAGTGCATAAATATTAATTTAAATAATCCAAAAGGTAGCTTCCAGTTAAGTATCCTGCAGCCATATTTCTTAGAATATTTTCTCTTGGGTCTGTATGCAAGTGAATGTTGCAATATTTCAGTCTTTTAGCTAACCTGCTGATTTAGTCCGTCTTCTAATGTTTGTCTTAAGGTAAGACGAAAATTAATAAATGGAAAAGATTGAAGTGGTTGTTTACTTTTAGCCTTGCACTGTGTTGAAAGCTTTCATATCTCACTCATTCTGCCAGGTCCCTTGATTCGCTAAACAACTATTAATGAAGGATTTACATATCCATTAATTCACAAGCTCTTTTAGTGGAAACTTTATGATCTCTCTGTTCCATTCATTGCTTATATTATTCTGGTATCATTGTTTCTATCGCCTCATCAGTTTATGCATCTGTGCCCAACTTTGAAAGAAATAAATATTCTGTTTTATTTCAGGTGGGTAATCTATTCAATTTATACAGAAATGCTGGGTATGGTTGCTGTTAATTCCTCCTCTGAATGCATGATGTCATTTAGATCCTCTTTGTTCTGTTTGTGACACTGTCATGGCATTTGCACATTCCCCCTACATTTCCTGCTGGACATTGTCTTGAGTTCCACCATTTCCACCTCAATACAGTCATACGTGCTTTTTGTTGTTTGAAAAACTGTAATTTGAATCTCTGCACACTTTCCTGATTCAAAGTTGTTTTCTGTTTCTATTCAGAATTTGAAGTAATAGTCACGTTGTCAGAATATAGTCCATATTTCACAAGATGTGAAACCAAATGAGTCTTAAAATGCTTGGAGCAAATTAACTAGCTTTTGCAAGTTTTAATTGGCGTGCTCATTCTGTGTTAGTAAAAAACTAGCTTATTCATAAACTCTTTTGTTTTTATCTTTCCCTTCACTATGTACTTAAAAACATACTGCATGTATCACACTTCAGACTAAGTGACTTTCTCTTTGTCTATCTTTTAGTTTTCTTTTCCTTTCTTCCTGACAGCTCCTGAAAATATCAAATACTTTGAAATAAACTGTCAAGACTGCACATCTTTTTAACATTTAGTAAAAAGTTGTTAAAACATTTTAAATTTTTTTTTTTGACAGTTCTTTAAGATTTGCATCTCTTTTATTTTTTTCTTTCCCATCTAAAGCATATACTTCTGGTTTCTATGTTTTACTCCTGCTCTGTCTTGTGGTCAGAAGTCACTCAAAAAAGGGAAATATAACCCCCCATTTTCAAGAAGGGGAAAATGGATGACCCGGGGAACTCCAGACCAGTCAGTCTCACCTCTGTGCCTAGTAAAATCTTGGAGCAGATTCTACTGGAAGGCATGCTAAGGCCCATGAAAAACGAGGCGCTTGGTGACAGCCAGTATGGCTTCACCAAGAGGAAATCCTGCCTGACCAATTTGGTGGCCTTCTATGATGGGGTTACAGAACTGATGGACAGGGGTAGAGCAGTTGATGTCATCTACCTGGACTTGTGCAAAGCGTTTGACACTGTCCCAC
>JBCJKH010014699.1:0-10923 GCA_039877255.1 Loriculus beryllinus | reverse complement strand
TCTCATCGACCACCACCCCCAAGTCCTTCTCTGCAGGGCTGCTCTGAATCTCCTCTTTGCCCAGCCTGTAGCTGTGCCTGGGATTGCTCCGACCCAGGTGTAGGACCTTGCACTTATCATGATTAAACTTCATCAGCCCAGCTCACAAGCGTGTCAAATTCATCCTCACCGTGAAAGGTATTAAGTTTTAATTCGAACATTTTACCTTAAATTCAGGAAATAAAATTACCATATTGAAATCTGTCACCACACTTCTGCTCTGATATGCCTCTGCATTTATAATGTCAGCTTTAACTCCCTCATTGCATTGTTTCACATATAATTAATAGAAAATTGCTACTGTTGTTGCAAAGAAAGCTGATCTGCATGACAAGCATTGCTGAAGTACCATGACTCAGTGGTCTAACTTCATTTTCTCACAGCTGAGAACTGCAGATTAAAAAATAAACACTGGTATGCGAGTGGGAAACCTGGACACAGAAATAGCCTTGAGGTGCAGGTAAAGAACAGGAGCAGAAAGAGAAATGCTAGAGACGGAATGGAGCAGAGCCCAGAAGAGTCAAAGGACAGGAGGCCCAGCAAGTGGCAGAGGCACAGAACAGAGAATTAAAAGGAATAAGATCAGAGAGAAGTTGAAAAAGAAGAGACAGAGTAAAAACTGCAGAGAAAGAGTTACCTTAATGCTGATCTGACTGAGCTTTAAGAGTGGATAATTTAGGCCTAAAAATCTGTCACATATAAATTAGGTGTGGTAAGTTAACATATAAGCCTCTGTACTGATGAAAAAAGTTGAGTCATGTTGCTTTTTAGGTGAAAAGGAAAATAAAGTCATATTTTCTTACACAAGACTGTTTAAATTGTTTGCAGAACTGTTTCTAGTGACAACAGTGCAATGATAAGTTGCAGTGGCAACTTCACCATGGGACATCAAGTACTGGTGGATGCTTCACAAAAGTTGTTTGTGTAGCCAGAATTTTACCATAGCATATTAATCAGAATGGTTCAGAGTCTATTATTAGCAAACTAAGTAAACTTTATGAAGCATACTGAAGCAGAAGGTTATATAATCTTTTGCCGAGCCATTTCTGAAATCCACACCACACACATTCTGCATTAACATGGAAAATAAAGAAATTCTGTCTATAGCTCAACAGGAATTTCAGTGTGACCAGTTAGAAAGAACTTCAGCTGACCTGGAGGTCAAGATGAAGATGCAGAGATAAAAAACAGCACAATTGTTATCAACACTTTGTATCATACAAAACAAATATAAGTCTATGGGTAGAAACTTGACTACCCTAGATTTAAGTTAAATTGGATAAGGAATTTTCCCCAATTTATTTCTGGAAGAGTTTGTTATCTAAATGCCACAGGTTAGAAATCAAATACTGCAGGTGTTTCTATGGGAACAAAGGATAATAAGAAATTAGAAGAGGAATTATTTTCCTTCTCCTGAGAGCAAGCAGCCTTCAACTTAATTCATTTTTTCCTCTTCTTACATAAAATAAAGAATTTCAATGCCAAAAAACTCAAAAACATTAAGTATAAGCCAAAGCAGCACTGACTGCATGAAACTGCAGAGAGCTTGGAATAACTCTGACCAGTATCACCTGCCTAATTATTTTTCATTAGTGTTCTTTGACCTCAGATTCCAAGACTACAGAACAGACTATTTTCCAAGCAGACTCAGGAAAAGAGTATTCATCTTAATGAGGCTGATATTTTATTTGGCTCTCAGGTTCCGTCCCTTCTGCCCTGTAAAACCTGCTTATCATTGCCTTCTCTCCTCCATTTTTGTACACCAGCTTCACAATATATTGGTACTGCAGGACAAATGCTTCATTTAGAAAAGACAGTATTTGCTGTTCCCAAGGCACTGAATCAGAACAGGGCTCTGGCTAGACTGAACACAGTATAGGGTGGCAACTAGTATGGTAGGAAAAAAACTAACAACAAAAACAAACAGTAAGAAGAAAATCAGTATGAAAAAAAACCCAACAACCAAACACAGGTATCATCTCCCTGAAGAACAAAGAAGAACCAACAAAAAGAAAACCAAAACATGAAGGCAAATCAGTATCTGAAGAGGCAAAAAGGTGAGAGAGTATGACTCAGAGCCCAAACAAGAAAATATCAAAAATGAGCCTGGGGGGATAGATTAACAACATGTAGAGAAGTTGCACGTCTGCCGGGATAAATGGAGACACACCTAATGGATTTCACAAAGGTGCATATATCAGCTGGCATTCCATAAGCAGTGGTTCTCCAAGAAGTACCAAGCTCATCTAGAAAAAGTCTAGAGGAATCTAATACGGCACATGCTACACTATTATGCTTAAATATAATGAAAACCAGTTTTGTTAAATAAAATTATTTGAAATGAGAATGTATCTCCTGGTGATCCAAAAAAGCTAATTGCTATGCTAGCTTTTCCTTACAGCAACGTGGCTCAGAAGACATTCAATCTTGCTCTTCTCAACTGATTTTGCAAATTAACTTCCTCCTCCAAAAATGAAGGGAGGCACAATCATTTTTTCATACTTGAAGGCTGTAAGCACCATATAAAATAAGGAATTAGTATCAGTACTGCAGAGAACTACAAACAAGAGCAAACGGTTGAAGTTAAAAAGTTATCCTGAAATAGGCATCTATTTCAATCATCTCACAGCAGTAGCGATATGAACCCTACAGGTAAACTAAATTATACAGAAGTCTACTCTTCCTAGCTTCATATCAAACAGCAATCGGCTTCTAAAGGAGATCTGGGACATCTACCTTAGATGTCTTTCAAACCATGCTCTAGAAACTCTAACTTCTTTATTCTACCTCTGCAGAAAGCAGGAGGAGCCCACCTCCTATGATCATTTTCAATACCTCCATAGTCTTGGGATCTTTGAGCATACTTACAGCCAACATGACAAGGAACTAATCCTGGTGGGTGTCATCTGGATGTTGATTGTTTGAAAATTGCCACACTAGTGTCCCAATGTGCTGGTGGCTCTAATCTCATGTGAATGACCTGAGAGCTCTTATCTGCCATGGAACAACCACTACAAAAACCTAACACCAGTACCAAAGTGATTTCAGAGACTGTATCCAGAACAATTCATTGGATTTGTCTGTTTAAAAATATTTATCTGCGGGTAGTATGTGCTTTTGAAGAACCAAGTTGTGCAAAATTCTTGGACAGCCTGCCTTTGGACAGTCAGATTGTCAACACTGACACTGGAAATCTCTGAACTCATGTTCAGACTTCACCATCTGGTGGGGACCAGTGATCTCTCTGGGTTGCATTTGGAAAAACATTTGGAGGTTTGCTTGCTGTAGCTCCTCCTGAGGTGGTAAAGGGGAACTATTTTGAGATGGGCCTTGCAGCATTTTAACTGTCTACTCTTATAAACCTCTTATAAACATGATGCTTTCCTGAAAATATTCTCTCAAACTTGTTCCCTCCTGGAGTAAAATCTATCCAGTGGACAGAAAGCTGTGTGCTATTAACTCCACTGTTTGGGAATTTAATTGCAGCTTTCAGGGATATTCATCCTGTTTGGAGGTGTTGTTCACAGAGACTGAACATTTGCATTACCTGCTGCAGTCACATGATCCCTGCCACTGGGATGCCAAGGAAGTAGCCCATAGCTTTTAACCAGATTATTATTTTGCTTTATACTGCAAACAGAACAAGGTAAATTTCTTAATCCTAGTAATCTTAAATTACCAGAATGGGACAATTTAAAGTTGGTTGAGTCAATTTAGGATAGAATTTTGCCCTCTCCACACCTTCCACCAAAAAAGACTATGGATATTTCAACAATCACTTGAAATGACACACTTTACCTTAAATTTTTTAATTAAATTATATATTCAGGTGTTCAAGAAATCTATGAGACATTGGGAATGCTTCAGCTCTTTGATATTTTCCAAAGCAAGCAGGCCTAATGGTGTTCTATTATTACCACATTGAATCTAGAACAACGTAACTGTGACCTACGCTATGCAGAAGAAACTTCTTTACCATACAGAAGGCCTCTCACCTTATTGTCCAGTACTTCCCATGCAGAAACTGTTATGTGAGAAAATCTGCATGGCATGAACTGAAAGGCCACAGTTTCCACAAAGAATCAGACAGATGTATACAAGCACTATGCAGCTGCACAAATGCAGAAAATATGGCACACACACACACCCATCCCATGGGATATGACTGGCATAGAGCACAAGCACTTACTAAAAGAAGACATGAGACACATTTTACAATGCCTGAAACCTAATCCTTCGGCTAGGTACAGAGAAAGCACGTAGTGCACTAACACCCTGCCCAGTAATTCCCCAAAGCACCAAGCTTTTTCTGACTGATTATACAGCACAGCGTTCACACACAGGACTTCCACACATCCATGAAGTGCAAAAGTAACAGCTGGACTGAAAACAGCTCACCTGGTAAGGTCACCAAACATAAAGACAGATTTCTAGTATTTGCAGTGTTAGAGCTATAAAGTCCTTGAAATCATCCTGGACAAAATCTGAAGTCTAAACAAGAGAATGTGTCCAGGAAAACCGTAAGAGTTAGCTCTATGAAAAAAAGAGAAATTGCAGTTAACTTTTTATTATCCATGTGTTGGTAAAGCATGCACGAACAAAAAGCCAAGTAAAACCAGAATTACTATAACATGCAATAGGTACATAGAATATGTATACTATATAAGTTACAATTACGTGTACCTTGTGAAAATATGATGTATTACTTTTGTAAACATTTATAAACAGTTTTCAGAAGGAGCTTTGAAGAAAAAAAATACATAAAATCACTAGCCAGAGCACTGCCTAGTCCTGATGACTTCATCTCTGCATCAATGCATATCCCGGTATCACTTTCTAGTCTGGGGCAGAGTAAAGTTGGGGCATGGCTCATCCACCACCACCTGGATTTTTCAGCCTGTGATAATCAATAGCTGCCTGCACAGGCTGTATTGGAAAGGCTATTATAGCAGAGAGAAAACATAGAACTACTGAAGCAGTATGGAAAATGAGTGAGCTTTCTGCAAAAACATACCCATTTATAGTGCAACATAAATGCAAATAGTTAAATATTTGTGGAGTACAAAGCTTTAAAGCACTTCTGTGGACAAGTCAAGTGAAGAATGAATACTGAACACACACAGGGAAAAAATAATGCAGTGACTTCATCAGATCATTGGGTGATTTTGGCTGGCTGAGGAACAAGAGTTTTGGTGTGGGTTTTTTTTTTCCCTGCAGTTGTTTTCTATGCAGTCTTCAGCCACCCTGCAAAGGAATTAACATGACACCATGCTGTGAAACAAGGAAGTACTATGTGTGCATTCCCCTACCAGAGCATTCATAGGATTCACAAGAAATGAAAAGCACATGTAGCTACTTGAATTTCATGTTATGTGAGGGATTTTGCTCTTCTCTCCACCTCCCAAGGCTTTTAGAGAGGACTGCATCTTTATTTTTAAGCCCTTGGCCTGCAACAGTATGTGTTGACAAGGATTTTAGGTGCATAGACTTCTAAGCTTCTGTACACAGACATCAGGTTTCCAAAGTAAACATCCCATAGCAAACTCCTGTAGTTTAAACTGGAGAAAATACTTCAGGATTATTGCCCCCCCCCCCCTTTTTTTTTCCTCAAGGCTATTTAGAAAGCACCTGACATTATACACCTTGGATTTAAAACTTTTATTGAAAAAAACAGATATGATTATGCACTTAGGTTAAAAACTAGCTTTTGTAAGATAGTCTTACTTAGACATGAATAATTTTTTGAGTGAAAACAGCCCTTTCAATTAAATGTGAGGCAAGAATGCACATTATTTTAAGGCACAGGAACATCTGACTTCATAATACTCATTTTAAAAATAAAAAGATGCTGTACCATACTTAAACGTGTGATCTTCAGTTACCTGGGTTGTGCATGTAGTTTACAAACCCTCGGTTTTTTAAGTTTACAGTAATTTCATATGGAACAAAATGGTACAGTAAACAGTTTCCCATGCAGATAAAAGGCACAATTACTTTAATTAAGAAAAGCCTAAGCCTAGTCTCCCCATAGCACTGTAACAACCTGCAGCCACTTGGGACCACTTCCCCATGTGTGTTAACAAGACCCCTGCTGGTCTCCTTTCACAGCAAAAAGTTTCTTTGCTGCTGCTGCCATTGCGTCAGCACTTCCTGAAACTGGAAGAGAATGAACTCGGGTACCTTCATTACTGATTGTACCAAACTAAGTAACATACAGACCCTACAAAGTGCTGAAGCCGTTCTGTAATAGACAGTGGGGAGGACTGCTGTAGAGGTCCACGATTTTAAACAGTTCAGAGAGGTGCACAGGTGTCAGACCTGCTCCTTCCCACAGAGCAGGAGGGAGGCAGATTTGCAGTGTGCACTCACCACATCAGTGAGAAGCAACACAGGTCTCCGGATCAGCTGCACCTGCAGGCACAACATGATGCCAAAACACATAGTCTGATGGGATAAATGACTTGGATCAGTGACACCTGGACTACGTGCTGGCCACTACTGCTTTTTGGTGAAGGCAATGCAGCAGGTACCCCACTGCACCATGAAGTCTTCTACATGCAGATCTGTGTAAGCTTCCTCCTCCCAAAGTACCTTCTCCAATTGCCTAACCTGGGCTTCCTCCCCCAGAGCACACACACATGCTATCAATACAACTAGACATTGCACCCAAGCACAGAAAAGAAATTAAAGGTATTAAAAAAGCAGCAGTGTTTTAAAGTTTTTGGGAGGGTGAAGGAAGCACACAAACTCTGTTGAACTAAAGAGCTCATGTGAAGCAAAACCCTCTGAATTACAGGATAGATCAGGAGCAAAACTGTTTTATTAAGCCACACAAATATAAGACACATTAAACAAAACAATTTCTGGACATCAGTAAAGGCAATGCAGAGACAGAATAAAAGCTTTATTCTCATCCCACATCAGTAAAACAAAGGTATAAGAACACATCATCTCTTTGCCTTGCTTTGAAGGGAAACCAGCCTGTGATGAGCTTGAGCTAGTGTTGTACCTATGCCTTCGAAAATTTAGCAAAGTCTTTTTTATTCCTGCAGTGTGTAAGGGCTAAGCATAGTCAATCCACATAATGGATACAGAACATGAAACACATCTAAGTTAAAAGAAACATTCCTGTAGTTCTGTCATACTGAGGAATGTAAGCTATCTGCCAGAAAACATATATTTGCATTTTCTTTAAATCCATGCAGCAAACTAAGGGGGTGGAGGAGGAAGCCTGTCTAAGGGCACAGTTTACTGTGGACTAAATAATGACCTTTCCTATTTACAAATAAGAACCGTTGAAATAGCTTAGAGCATGAATTATACAAGCAAAGATTTTCAAACATTTAAATGCACTCCTTTCATACTGCAGAATTTTAAAAGCACTTTGAAAGGCTAAGAATTTGTGATTATATAGACCAGCCAGGGACAATGGTTATTAGCTTGCCTATTCTGTAACTTGTCTCAGCCACTCTGCACTTGTAAGATGCAAAAGGTCCAACTTACAAACACCTGATGACATGGGCTTATATTGAAAGATGCTGAAAGACTCCATCCTTTCTAAGACAATGACAGCAAATAGCAGCTCAAACCACACTGTATACCCCACACTTGAGCACTGAGGGGCTTCGGAGTTTTCTAGATGCTAGTCAAGCAGGGGCTTTCTGTGCCACTCCAGCACAGTAGTACAGACCTACAGAAATGAGTCACCTTTAGCACATCTGTATTTCCAGTTCCCCAGAACCTTATCCCATTGCTGCTACCGGCAACTGAGAGCAACACTCAACTCTCCTGTTTCAAGGACAAAGAGGCAGCACTCAGATTGCAATCTGTACTTCAGAGCTCTGGGTCAGAGAGGGGGAAGAACAAAATGAAGAGAAAACTTGTATGCAGTTAGCTAGCATCTGCTATAAAGATGCTAAAAATGATGTCTAGATATTGACTGAAGGTCACGAGGCTTATCTAAGAATACAGGGGGAGAAAAACAGACGGGGAAAGGAGGAGGGAGGGGGGGAGAGAGAGAGAACGCACGAGCACTGCAGCAAAGAAGCTATGCTCAGCCAATACATGCTGGCACTTACCATAAAAATAGAAAGATCCAAAGAGAATCAGATTAAGGATCCTTTTTATCTCTCTTCAATAGAAAGATTTCCACATGAAGCTCTGAACACAGCTGTCCAGGGAAAAGCAAGGTAATGTGATGATACACAGAGAACACTAACACACAGATGGCAAGTCCTCTCACAGCCTTCCAAAACCTGCAAGCAGTTTGTGCTGAAAAACCAAAGACAAGAAGTCTGATGAACACTCCTATATAACACTGCAGCTAAACCAGACTGCTGTATTTCCAGTCACTCAGACCGCACTGTTTTCATCTTCGTCTTCTCACCATTACTTACATCCTAGAGGTGGGCTTGGGGGTGGGGAAAAGAGATTTCTCCTCCAAGTGGAAAGAAGCGCAGAAACAGCATCAGCATTTTTAATCAGGTGCTGGCGGTATCCAATCAGAGGAACTGAGTGGTGCCAGCGTGACAGTTGTCCAACGCAGGGCAGCCTGGTGTGCCAGACGCCAGTGCATCCCTGGCTTGCACAAGACCACTGATGGGGCTGATCTGCTTCTTAACCCCACCAAGGTTTTCTGTGCCCAGACACAAGCAGTATCTTCATGCACTGTCTTATCCTCTGAGAAGCAGTGCTCTGAAAGCTACAAGCTTTTCTGGGTTGCTGCTCTGACAGGCTGTTTTCTACATCTGTGCAACAGTACAAAAGCAAGAAAAGTTTGGAGGTTTAAATATCAGCACCATTGCACTTGCAATTTGTTATCCGTCAGCTTCTCTATATAAAACATATATTAACCATTGCTTCCTTTTCAGAGATTTCTTTTTGGAGGAAAAAGAAGTCAGAGAGATTTTACAGCACAGCCCCGCTGCTACGAATTGCCTTGTTAGAGCCAGTGCTGGTTTTGACATTACGTCAAAGACCCCTGATGGCACCAGATCCATGGAAAATATATAACCAAGGTCCCTCTCCCCTTACCCACCAGGATGACAAATGGATTAGATGCTTGTGCTGTTATCTACCATACTACTGGACAACGAAAAAAAAATAAGAAAGGGGGAGGGAAGAGGGGGAAAGACTTCAATTTAATTAGCAGTAAGGATATCCAGGATCTGTAGACAAACCTTCCTATGGCATTTAACCCATCAAACACTCTACACAAGAAACTGATGCTGTTAACATTAAAGCTGCCAAACAATGTACCTTCCAGGGGATGCTCCTAATTCTGAAATACATTTACTGCATTTGACTATGGGAGAGAAACTTACCTGGTCCTACTGCACAGTGCAGTCCACAGTGGAGGAAACCTAATGCAGGATGCAAATTTGCATTTACTTAAAGCTGACATTCTCTCAGTAGATAAAGTCAGATGCTTACCTTTCCAAAACGTTTTTTAAGCAGTAATTCCTGGATTTCTGCTATATCACGAAGTAAACATGAATATCATCCATCTGATAGTCACATTTCAGAAGATGAAAGGCTTATATAAGGTACAGGTGAGAATGTGGGGAGAACAAACCTCAAAACATTCTCAGTAATGGTACCCATATTATTTGGTCAGTATCAAGACCTTGTAGAACATATCAGGTAACAATATAAGCAGGGTGGAGGATAAGAAAACAAAACCAACCAACCAAAACCCTTAAATGAAGCAAACAAACAAATCAGACAATTCTATGACCTGAGGACCCACAATCTAAGGTACAATTTACTACAACTAATTTGTTCTAAAATGTAAATGTTTTGTGTGAATATAGTGCAAGAGCATACACATTCCACTAGCTGGCAGCAGTGACTTTCATACAACACCAGGCTGACCACCATGTTGGTCATAACCAAAATTATCTCTTCCTTTTTACTTAAAAAAAAAAAAAAAACAAAAAAACAAAAAACACCAAAAAAACCCACGACAAAACAAACAAACACAAAAAAAAAAAAACCCAAAAAACAAAAAACCCCCTGTCTCCTCAGATGACAGGACACCGGAATATCCATTACATTATCTTCATTTTATTTAGATTCTAATAGGCTTGTTTCATGCCATCAACCGAACATGCACGCTATTTATTCCTCCCTTTTCATAAACACTATCAGTTCAAAAAACACAGGATAACTGGTACGAGAGATGGAAGGCAGAGGTGAAGCACAGATGGAAATAACAAATAACAAAGGAGGACAATAACCGTATACGAATAATGAACATGGGATGTATACAGATAACACATATGCATATAAGATAACTGAAGTCTAAAATATAGCCAATACAAGAGTGAGCACAAGAAAAGGAGGAAGCAGCAGAAGAAAATACATTTAAACTCTGCAGTAAGCTTTCAAAACATACTGCAGTGCTAGCAGAAAGATTGCTATTTGACACACCACACCCGTGGTGAAGTAGGTAGTTTCTGTTTCAGGAAACTGAGTACGGGAGACCTTCAAAAAATGTCTTAAGATACTCATTACAGAAGTCCGTCCACATGCACCACTCAGATCATGTTTTACATTCATCCCACAGCCAAACAGTAATAGTGTTTTTCTCTATGTTTATAGTCAAGATCTTGAACTAGGCAATAAACAGAGAAGAAATCAGAAATAAATCCCTTGTAAACAAAACCCTCAATTCCCCTGTTTTCCTGTAAGGATGCATGAAAAAGACCACAAACAGTGTTGTAGCAGCTCTCTGGAGAGAAGAAAGCAAGGTCATAGGCAGAATTTAGTGGACACTGCCATGAATATTTTGCAATGAGTCTCATACCAAAGAAACTTGGACCCAAACTCTGTAAAAAAGAAGGGATTAGAAAGGGGTCTCTAATGTTGTCATTTGAAATGCAT